>CM017578.2:26468095-26533301 GCA_007844105.2 Rhamnella rubrinervis
TACATTGTGGCATTGCAAGCTATGGTTCAGGACATGGCTATTTGTATGTTGAATTTATGTTGGTCTATCTTTGTATCTTAGATATTGAGACGGGTTTTGGAGAGTGGTCACAATCTTCCTTTGCCCGATGGACTTCTTATCAATGGTCGAGGGTGGAATGGATACACATTCACTGTTGATCCAGGTGCCTGTTAGAACTACCTTGGAGTTAAATTAGTTGTTCACAACTGGTTAGTGAGTGGATTGTTATGATCTCATTGTTTTGTAATTTGTTTGCAGGAAGGACTTATAGGTTCAGGATATCAAATGTCGGGCTCACAACATCCATTAACTTCAGAATTCAGGGCCACTCTTTAAAACTGGTGGAGGTTGAAGGATCCCATACACTTCAGAATACATATTCCTCCCTTGACATCCATCTTGGGCAGTCCTACTCTGTCTTGGTCACAGCTGATCAGCCTGCTCAGGATTACTACATTGTTGTTTCTTCACGCTTCAGCCCTCGGGTTCTCACCACTACAGCCATTCTTCACTACAGCAATTCCGGGAAGGGAGTTTCTGGTCCCATCCCAGGTGGACCTCCCAATCGGATTGCTTGGTCCCTCAGCCAGGCCAGATCCATTCGGTACATAATATCTTGTTCTTCATAGATGAATTTTTGTTCCTTGCCATTAAATTTTAATCACAAATCTTTCTTTGAAGAACAATGTATTTGCTTTTACTCATCGTGTTCATGGTCTTTCAAACCAGTTGGAATCTAACAGCAAGTGGGCCGAGGCCAAATCCTCAAGGTTCCTACTATTATGGAAAAATCAAGCCTAGCAGGACAATCATGCTAGCAAACTCTTCTCCTTATATTAATGGCAAGCAGAGGTATGCTGTCAACAGTGTTTCATTTGTTCCACCAGACACCCCTTTGAAACTCGCTGACTACTTCAAGATTCCGGGAGTTTTCAACCTTGGAAGCATTCCTAGCAGCCCCTCATGGGGAGGTGCCTATCTTCAGACCTCTGTCATGGGAGCTAACTTCCGGGAATTTGTTGAGATTGTGTTCCAGAATTGGGAGAACGAAGTGCAGTCTTGGCATATCGATGGTCATTCTTTCTTTGTGGTGGGGTAAGCTCCGATTTTATATATTCCTTTTGCTCTTAAACTTCAACACAATGTTGACATTTTTGTGGAAATGAGCAGAATGGATGGAGGACAGTGGACTCCGGCAAGTAGATCACGCTACAATTTGAGAGACACAGTTGCACGTTGCACTACTCAGGTACAGAGAAAACATGAAAAACAAAAAACATTGAATTCCCTTAGTGTTCAGCACAAGTGAGCAAATCTTTTTTTTCTTTTGACAAATTTGATGATTTGGTGCAGGTGTATCCAAGGTCATGGACTGCCATCTACGTTGCTTTAGACAATGTGGGAATATGGAACATTAGGTCAGAGAATTGGGCTAGGCAGTACTTGGGGCAGCAGTTCTATCTCAGGGTATACTCTTCTTCAAATTCATGGAGAGATGAATATCCAATTCCCAGAAATGCTCTTCTTTGTGGCCGAGCAAGAGGTCGTCATACTAGACCTCTCTGAGTCAAACTAGACTGATCTACAAAACTTTGTCACGAGAGGGTGACATGCTTTTTGGCGGTTGAGGACCAAGCTTTCAATGATGTTTTGTAAGAATTCATTTGCTTGCCAAGAGCTCTACTTGAGCTATCTTCAAGCTGTTTTCTTTCTATTTTCTGTGTTTTTTTTTCCTCCTGGACATCTGGATGAAATCATCTAATTCAATTACTTTCCAGTGAACCAAGCTAAAATTTCTTTCTTTTTTTTTTTTTCTTTTTTTTTTTTCTGGGTGCTAGTTTTGGTGATTTAATGGCATGACAAATTGAAACAAGTATAACAAAATGAGTGATCGCTGTAATATCTGATATTTAAAGGGAAACAAGACAAAAGACTTTCTGCATTGATCGGCCTTTAAAAAGCATGCATGACCATGGAGGTCTCATCCAAGAACATGCAAATTAGGTTTGTTCCAGTCATTTTTGTTTTGTTCCTCTCAATACTACTGAAACTTCCACTCTTTAAAGTCTATCCACCATTGGTATTCACATATTTGTTGAATAACCACAAATTTTGTTGATTAATTAATCAGTCATGTTTCATGTTAATAATATTGTACACATTTTTATTGTTCAATTGTAATACAAAAATGCTATATTATTCAGCGAGCACCACCACCAAGTACAACTCAGTCATTGATAATTATTGTATAATAAAAAATAGAGTCATTGATAATTATTGTAAAAATATACACCCTTTTATATATTTAAGAGTTATTATACACTCATAGTTAATTAATTATATACATATATAAATACTTATTATACTGGGAATAATCCAAGTAGTTAGGACATCATATATTCTAAACTCTAATAGAAAATCCTATTTTTCTAAATTTTAACTTGGAGAATACTCGTGACAACTCCATATAAACCTAAAGAATTTTTTAAAGATATACAAAATTTATTATTCTCTAAAATATGTTTAAGAGAATTAATTTGATTGTCGGAGTCTTTATTGCCGCCCAATGACCATAGTTATTTTTTCTTTTGTAGATTTATGGTAGAGTACTTAGGATTGTGGTGTGATTTTTTCTCAAGCAATTATCACCACTAACAAGTGACTTATAAATTAGCACAAATCAGAGTATTGAGATCATTAAATATTGGTCATCCATTAGTCAAACAAAGCATGCACGTTGATATTTCTTTTGGGGTTCACTATGTATTTAATTATATTAATCATTTAGTCATATTATTTCAGCGATGCCTATCATCAATATGCATGAATAAAGAAAGTAATGAAGTGCTTAAGGGCTAGCTGAAACCCAATACCAAGGTAGGATATGCATTACTATTTTCTCGAATCTTACTGGTCAACTTACCCCAATTATTCACTACAAGACGGTCTTCTCAACTTTATGAAATTATATATATATATCTTAACTTCACTTTTTTGCTTTCTATTTTTATTTGAAAAGTTGTTAATGCTCTTAATAATGGGAACCGGTACTGGCCGATGGCTGAAACATTATAATTTCATAATCTTTATTTGTTTAATTTCATGATCTCTCTCGCTCAGAACCTTCCTTAGCGCACTCTCACTTCTCTTACACGTATATGTTAGTTATATACACACGCACGAATAGAATGTATATAAGTGATAAATATATGGATAAATTTGACATATATATTAGTGTGCCACGCTAGAAAAAGGTTACCATTTTCGTTGGGGAGTAATTAACAAGTTGATTATTTTAAGCCAGCAATGCATGCATTATATAGTATATACTATTAGCAATTAATTATATCTTGGGTTAAATTACAAGTAAGTCATATGGTATATGATTTGGAAGATTTAAAAAATGGTTTCCAAATCCTTGTTATTTCATTAATTATTGGTACATAAAACAAGTAGTTATTAAGTGTACGTAGGCACTGGAGTCCACTAACTAGTTGTGTATATAGAAGATAAACAAATATGAGTAGCTGGACCACAGTACTGGAGTGGGAGTAGTTTTGTGAATGTAATCCATTAGAAGGTTAAAGAAAAGCAGCTTAAGATCATTCGGTCTACGTACAAGGAGACAAAGATTAGGAATTACAAAATCTCTTCGAAAAGATTATTCAATATTAATTAAAATATATGATAGGAAATAAAATATATACATAAAAAAAATTTATGTGCGATGACGATCTCTGGTTACTTCATTAATCAGTAGAGGACTTTTGACGCATTTAGATTCTTTGAACAGGTTCTACTACTTGTAGTTATTATATATATATATATATATATATATATATATATATATATTAATTTTATATATATCAAAAGATTAATTAAAATAAACCAACGTACATTAATTTTTCTCACACTACATAGAATGGTCACATGGCTGCCACATGGCTATGCTCACATCCTATTTGTTTGCTTATGTGGAAACCCCAGCTAATGTGGAATCCAATTCATTTTCATACATATTATATAAATAATCTGATTGGATTTTATTTGATTAATCGAAGTAGGACACATGGGTGCGTGTGAAACTTCAAAATGAACGTACCATTGCCTATCTGCTTACATTTTGTTCGATATTTTTAAGTACATATTAATTAAAATATCCAGTTAATTAAGATCACCCACTCCACCAATATGTATGGATGGTTTATAATAATGTACATTATTTCCGTCTCTCTAGATGATGTGCAATCTGCCAACAATTATTTGAGTTTGATTAAAATGGGGTCAAGGACTTCACTCTTATTAATTTTTAGCTCTAAGTTTGATAATATTTTTCACGGCGGCTATAGTTGACCTCCAAAGACATCTATCTTTTGCCTAATTATAATATGATCCCGCCAATTCCATGTCTCTATGTAAAACACTAATTCAAAGTTATAACAGTGGTTGTGGGGTCTACTTCTCGTTATATAAAAGGAAGATCACATAACAGGAATGCCAAGCAAGTTATAGTGAGCTGATAAGAGCCATATGGGTACTAGGTTTGTTGCCAAATTGATATTTGCATGCATATTGGTTCTTCTTGCTTTGAGCATTGTTTGTGCTCTAAGTGATCCTGATGATCGTGGTGGGGAAGTAGTCGATGAAAGCAGCAGCCATGGAGGTCACTTCGATAATGAAGATGATTACTGTTCGTACGGAAACTGGAGGAGTTGTGGGAGTTTCTTTCGCAGAGGTGGTAGAGGCTATGGAGCTGGGGGTGGTGGAGGTGGCGGCGGTGGTGGTGGAGGTGGTTCGGGTCATGGAGAAGGTTCTGGAGCCGGAGCCGGAGTGGGCAGTAATAGTGGCGGTGGTGGGGGAGGCGGCGGCGGTGGTGGAGGAGGTGGAGGTGGTGGTAGTGGTCCAGGTGGAGGATATGGTGAAGGGAGAGGTTTTGGTAGTGGTGGTGGGGTAGGTGGAAATGGAGGGGAGGTGGCGGTGGCGGAGGGGTTCTAGCGGCGGGTCTGGTCACGGTAGTGGATTTGGTGGTGGTTTCGGTGTGGGAGGAGGAGGAGGAGGAGGAGGAGGAGGGGGAGGGGGTGATGGAGAAGGATATGGACATGGTGAAGGGGGTGGTTATGGAATGGTAGGTGGTGGAAAATTAGGTCATGGTGGAAGTAATGATAATGGGATTGGAATGGGTTTTGGAATGGGCATGGGATTTGGATTTGGAATGGGAAATAATGGTGGTGGTGGTGGAGCTGATGAAAATAATGGCAGTGCTGGTGAGCCCTAGAAATTCATGCATGCATGCATCAATGGATTTCCAAAACTTCATGTCTATGACACCTTTAAAAGTGGGAAGATTCAAGTACTTGATTTTGGAAGAAGCACTACATGTTGGTGTTTATGAACTGCGCCATTGTATAACTTTTCTTTCTAGATAATAAAATTGTTTGCTTAATTATTTGCAAATTATATAAATGTTAATCAATCTACGTTTTTTTCGTTATAATAAAGTGATGATACAGTTTAATATGTCAAGTTTTATCCATTAACAATATATTTCAATGAATATTGGTTTTTCAATTTACAATGGATGACTATATATATATAAATATATATGTATGTATATTGCAATCTAAATTTTAGCAACATCCTTCCCTCTTGAAAGATTAAGAATTAATTGTTAACCATATAGTCGACAAACTAGTCTTGTTACAAACTTCCGTGAATTCTAAGTTAGACCTTCTGTTGATCTATATATTAGTTATATATATTCCAAATATATAATCCAAAGAAATGAACATATTTAAAAAGAACTAGAATTTGTACACTTCCAAATCTGGTCCAAAATCAAAAGAGCAAATAAATTAAACAAATTAACCCAAGTTATACAAAAAAAAAAAAAAAAAAATTTCACGAAGTTCCTAGAAGAAGCCATACATAACACACACAAAAGAAGGCCTTTATTTTGTTCCAATATCAAAACCATCCTATTCCATATTAAATGCTTGAAATCCAATTTTAATCATCTCAAGTAGAATGCTTCTCATTAAATACCTCAACAGTGGTGTGTGATATTTCTTTCTCCAAATTCCAACACTCTGGTTTTATGTAAAATTTTCAAAAGGCTCATTGTATATATTTGAACTCAAATCAGCTGTCCCACTACCTGTCCCACATCTTAAAATTTTGGCATTGCTTTATTTTTAATGTTGTTTGAGTTTTAATTTATTGTATTTTTAAATTTAATCTTCCATCTGTATTGAAATTCTTTTTTATTTTATAGTCTCACTAATTATTTTTAAGCTGTTCGTTTCCTTTTGTTGTATTATATCTTTGAATATGTAGTACAGATAAAAACCATATATAAATTAACAAAATTTTCTTATATACGTTTTTTAAGAAGGTAAAAAATAATGTAAAACTAATCGCAATATTCTGTGATGACCAATATGATCGATTAAGATGTAATGTTTGTTTTTACAAAAATTCATACAGTTGAGAAACTGGTATCATGAATCTCACTGATAAGCCAGTAAAAGAGAAAAGAGGTCAGTAGTCTTAGATCAGCGAGTGTTGCCGGCCTAAAGATAGAAGAAAAGTGAATTGTAATATTTCTCAATGTTTCATCGTGAATACAAGACATTACAATGACTGTTTAAAAAGACCAGACTTGACTAACTACTTAGCATAATATCTGCAGAAAAAATAAAAAAACCAATTGAAAAAATAAAGACCAATTCAAACTAAACTATCTTTGACTAACGTGGCCTCTTTGAATTATTGTTGAGAAATAGTGGCTGACACAAGAGCAAACTCTTCTAAACTGTAGTACTTTAAATTTGATATGATCTCATGCATACCGTCACATCGCTTTGAATTCCCAATCGGTTTGAACAAGTTTGGACTTAGAACTCGTTGTCACTTAACCTCTTTCCACCAATTGATAGCGTAATATCATTGGCTGTCATTTATGGGCCTTAGCTAGTGATCCGGGCTATTTCCCTCTTGACAATGAAGCTTATCTCCCATCGTCTGGCCGACCTGTTATTTTGAGGTCATATCTAGTATTTAAAGTTTGCCTCGATTTGGTACTGCTTTTGTGGCCCGCAACGAAACAATGCTTTACCCCTAGATGTCTAGTCAACTGCTACGCCTCAATGCATTTCAGGGAGAACCATCTAGCTCTGGGTTCAAATGGCATTTCACCCCAACCACAACTCATCCATTAATTCTTCAACATCAGTCGGCTCGAAACTCTACTTAGTTTCACCCAAGCTTCATCTTGGAAGGTGAGGTTGGATCACCTTCTTTTCAGGGAGAGCTAATGCTTGTTTGACACTACTGCACACCTAAAAAGAAGTGAGTTATGTCTGAGTTAAGGTTGGAGATGGAAGTCTTCTTTTGTTTCTCGAGTGAAAGTGCTTCCTTATTACTTAGGTTGTCATTAGATATGCCACCTTGTCACTCCAAGATTTTAGGCTTTCTTTATTTCTCATGCAATCCTTACAATTTTCACTACTTTTGAGTTGTGAGTTGTTAATACCCTCTCGCAAACTATGTCGAGGTTTTAGGCAGAGTTTGGAGCAAAAATATTGGAATGCTGCTTTGGACACAGGTTTAGTGAATAAATCAGCAATTAGTTCTCTAATGGAGACATGTGGAGTGACTAGGAGACCAATAGCAACCTGTTCATCCATAAAATGGTAATCCAATTCGACGTGCTTACTGCAAGCATGAAAAAATGGATTGACCTTCATATGAAGAGCACTAAGATTATCACAGTGTAATGTAGGAGGAGGAGAAAGTGGAGTACACAGATCTTTCAAAATGAAAGTTAACCAAGTTAATTCAATTGCAGTATTTGCCATAACACGATATTCTATTTCAGTACTGGAATGATATATTGTATTTTTTTTTCACTCCAAGATATTAGATTTTGTCCAAGAAATGTGTAGTACCCAGTGGTGGAACACTTGATAGTTGTTCAACTAGCCCAATCAGCATCTGAAAAAGCAAGTGTTGTATTAGAAGTGAAATTCAATCCTAGATGAATTGTTCCATTCAGATATTACGTAATATGCTGGACCATTTTCAAATGAATAGTAATTGGAGTATGCATGATTTGTGATGCATAGTTGACCCTAAAGGAGAGGTCGGTCTAGTAAGGGTAAGATATTACAATTTGTCAACAAATCCTCAAAATAGCTTGGATCATCAAAGGTTTAAGATTCATAATGAAGTTTTTATTCTGTACTCATTAACTTACGATCAACCATATTTGTCTATTCTAATATAGTGATAGCATATTGAGATTGTGACAAATGAAGTCCATTAATTATTTTACAAATTTCAATTCTCAAGTAATGGACTAGTCGGGGTCCTTCATAGAAAACTCACCTAAAAGTAGTGACAAGCTTTAATGTTGACCATGTAATTAACATGTCATCTATAAAGTGAAGTAGGATTAGTGAGCCAAAATCAAAATGACAAACAAATAAGGATGGATCGGTTAGACTTCACACAAAGCCATATTTACAAAAAAAAAAAAAAAGTACTAAAACCATCAAATCATACTCTGGGTGCTTGTTTTAGACCATAGAAATCTCTTTGAAGCTTGCACACATATGTTGGACATTGACAATCAACCATCCCTGGAGGTTGCTCCATACATATATGTCTTCAGAAATCAATCCATGTAAAAAAGCATTTTTGGCATCCAACTGTTAAATAGGTCATTTATGAACAAGTGGAATAGGTGAGAGTTATATGTATAGTTCCTAGTTTAATAATTGGAGAGAAGGTCTGTATATAGTCAATCCCATCAATTTGATGATTTGCAACCAACTGTACTTTTAGTCGGTCTAGAGAGTCATCAGGTTTGAGTTTTGACTTAAACACCCACTTTGACCCCAATGACATGCATACCAAAAGTCCTCGCATAAGCTACAAAGTCTTTTTTTATGAAGTGTAGTGCTTCTCATCCAGCTTTTCCATCTAGGATGATTTAATATAGCACGGATATTATATAGTTCACGAAGAATGGTCGAAGTTAAAGTAACCAAGACATATTTTGAATTTGGTTAGACCACCCTAAGACGAGAACAAGTGATTATGGAATGCTTATACCCCAGTTCGAGTTGTGAGTTTTCAATAATTGGTGGTTCATGGTTGTTGGGGGATGGAACGGTTTCTTGGCTCATTGACGTTGGGGAGGTAATAGCTTTTGGTATGGGAAGAAGACTTAAGGTGTTGGTGGGAGAAGAAATATCTATGTGGATAATATGGTATGGAATGAATCTAATTTGAGGAAAATATATAGTTGAATTAAATGGTATGTCTTGAATTGGTAAATAGGTATTTCCTGATAGGGAACCTAGAGGTATCATGTCTTCGGATTGGTTTTCAAATAATGAAGAATGAGAACAACTCAGTGATCTAAAAGGAGATGGTATTTCTTATGTACTGGAAAGAGAATAATTTGTTGTGGGTGTACAGCAATGGAATCATACACAGTAATATCTCAGAAGACGGAGATTATCCTCTAAAATTATATGGATTAGTTATCGGTGGTAACCGGGAATCAAATATTGATATAGCATGAGAATTTATTAGAATTTTCGTAGTAGACTTTGAAGCCTTTTAAGGAAATACCATTTCATCAAAAACCACAAGTTGTGACATAATTTTTTTTTACTTAATGGGTGATAACAGTTATATCCTTTATACGTATCACTATAACCCACAAAAACATACGACATTGTCTTAGAATCGAACTTATTTTGTTTTGTGTCCCACGTGTAAGAAAAACATTTAGACCCAAAGACTCTTAATGTAGAATATATTGGTTATGTTCCATGTAATATAAAAATAGTGTTTCAAAATTATGTGCAGATGAAGGGAGTCAATTAATCAAATATACAGCAGCCATGAATGCTTCAACCCATAAAAACAAAGGAGCTCCGCTATGAAATAGCATGGTCATACCTAATGCTCTTATTATTCTGAGATGACATTCTACAATACTGTTAGGGAAATCGGGTATTTTCCCACTCAAATTGATCATTGATGAAGATACAGTATCAATGAATAGTGTCAATACGAAATATCGTATGTATGAACAAGTAATCCCCACAATAATTGAATACTGACAACAAAACAGAACACCTATTTACGAGGTTGGTATAAATTATACCTACGCCCCTAGCAATGCTAACTACTCCACTAATTTCAAAGAGGAATTACAAATCGGGTATTTTAACAATATACCCACAAAGGAGAAAATACAAATGAGAGAAAAATAAATCACACAATAATATTTTTCTCTCTAATTTCTCTCACTAAAAGGAAGTGTTTTTGGGATGCAATAAACTGAAGGGGAAGACTATTTATAGAGAGCCTCCTTCTTTTTCTTCTTTCGCTTGGTTTCCTTTCCCCTCCTCTTTTCAGCAATTGCTGCGTAGCGTAAATTGATTTTCTCCTCTTGTCAACAAAAGGTTGCAGCCAATTTACTTTGGTTTTCCTTTTACCATTTGTCAACTTCATGCGGCACCCACATGGTACCCACTTCAACAAATCTCCACCTTCGCCATTTTGACAAAAGTTAATCTCAGAATCTTCAAAATGGGCGGATATTGATCAAGTCCAAACAATGTTTACTTGATCGTTGTCACCATGGCATGGCCTTGAATTTTCTCAAGTAGAATTTCACCTTCTTCAAAATATCCCGCACAAAATGATAACGAACGCCGATGTGCCGTCCCATGATAGACTTGGTTCTTGCTAAATGAATAGCTCATACTATCACAATACACCGGAATGTGCTTTGACCAACACCCAAATCTTCAGTAACCCTGAGCCAAATTGCTTCCTTTACGACCTCATTCGCCATATACTCGCCTCAGAAGTGGACAAAGCTACCGCTTGACTACAAAGTAGACTTCCAACTCACGGCTTTCTTTAAATGTAAACACATAACCGGTTGTAGATCGACGCTTATCCAAATCACATGCATAGTAATCACAATATCCAACTATACTCACCAATAGTATCATCCCGCTCGAACATCAATCCGACATCTATTCTTAATTAAATACCGCTAATCCATTTCACGCCTTCCCAATGTCCTTTCCGGGATCGTATATACCGCTAGCTCCAATCCAGGAAATCTGGTCTCGGCACACCATTGCATACATCGTTACCAACTGCATTTCAGATATGAAACATTTTCCATATACTTTCGCTCATCAATTCTGTGAGATAACGGAATCGAAGCTTCAAATGAGGTGGGTACTACGTGTTTTGTCTTGCCATCCATACCAAAAGCGTTGCACCTTCTTCAAATATTGTCTTTGTGATAATGCAACCTTACCTCCTTTTCTCGTCTCTACTTATCTCCATACAGAATCTTCTTAGCTTCTCCCAAATCTTTCATCTCAAACTCGATTCAACTGAGGCTTCAAGGTATTAATCTCTCAAACTCTTCATTTAATCAACATATCATCAACATACAAGAGTAAATAAATGAAAACCGCTTTATAGCTTTTAAAATACACACAATGGTCTTGCTTCTCGTGTATTTCTTTGTCAACATAAACCGATCAAATAGCTTGTACCATTGCCTCTGGATCGTTTCAATCCATACAAATGATTTTCCACTCAGAACCAGTCTTCTTTTCAAAGAACCTTTAATCCATCAGCCGAGTCATATAGATTTCCTCTTCCAAGTTACCGTGTAGAAGCGCTTTTCATCCAATTGAACTAGTTCCAAATCAAACGCTTACCAAAGCCAACAAAATTCTAATGGAGGAATGTTTAACAACCTGAGAAAATACCTCATTATAGTTAATGCCCTCCTTTTTCAGGCCCTAGCCACCAATCTTGCTTGTAGAATAACCTTATTCTTGTCGAAATCCTTCTTCTTTCTTTGCAAATACCCATTTGCATCCAATTGCCTTTTACCTTTGGTGGTGAGCCAACTTCCACGCCTTATTCTTTTCGTTGCGCATTTCTTCATCCATAGCTTTCTTCCACTTATCGACTTCCGGACCTCCGATTGCTTCGATAAGTAGAAAGAACACCATCATCTACAATTGGTAATGCATAGGCCACCGTATTTTTGATATGGGTAGGTAGTCACCATACCCTTCTGCGGGTATGTCAACATTCTCGTCGCTGCTATCAACCGCATTGATCTACTTTGTGGAGGTTCTTGGGTTGATACTCCTCTTCATCGCTTCTCTCGTTGTTGGAGAACTCGCCTTCATCGCTGGGGCAGGTGGTAGTCTTTTCAAACTCCACGTTTTGAACTTGCTCCACCCGTTGAGCTCCATTTGTCTCTTGTCACATTCTTTAACATAGCATACTCATCAAATGTAACATCTCTACTAAAGATTATTTTTCTATCATCGACTACGAGGGCTATATCCCTTTACCCCGTAAGTAATACCTGAAAAGTGCTTTCTTTCTGTCTAACTTAGACTCTCTTACATGATGATATATCTGAATAACCAAATACATGTAAAGAATCATAATCTTTAGCGGTTTTTCGACCATACCTCCATAGGTGTTTTACCTTCAATTCCAGCATGGTAATCGATTAACAAGATGACACGCGATACGCCAAAGCCTCACCCAATTGTACATGACCCAATTGGACAACATACACCTGACCTTACCACTGAGAGTCCGATTTATGCTTCTTTACCCCATTCTGCGTGGTGTATTTACATGAAATTGTCTCACAATACCTTCATCATGACAGACTTTCATAAACGGGTCATTTTTACTCATCCGTTATGCGTCGATTCGCGATTTTTCTGCGGTTGTGTTTCAATCATCTTTTTCCACGTGAAAAATTCCCAAAACTTCGCTTTCGCCTTCATAAGATACACCCAAACTCTCCCGGAAAAGTCATCAACAAAAGTAACAAAATAACGCTTTACCACCCATTGATGAGTGGTTGTGATCCCCACACGCCGAGTGAACGTAGTCCAAAATGCCTTCATATTGTGGATTGCCATGCCAAATTCAACTCTTGTTTTCTTCCCCATAACACAATGCTCACAAAAATCCAACTTCCCAGTTTTTTAACAAACCTTGCTTCACTAGTGTACCAAAGCTTTTTCACCCGGATGTCCCAAGCGATATGCCATAACTTGGTAGATTCTCCAAGATTATTCCCACTAGCTGCTGGCCGATCCAATAATTGTACTTCCTTGATAATAGTACAAATTATTCCGTCATACGCCTTTCATTGCAAGAGAGCACTTGTAACTTTAACTCCATCTCGTATTGATATAGTGAAGCCCTTTGATTCCAAGGCCCCAAAGAGATAAGATTCTTCTTCATATTAGATACATACGGCGTGCACAAAACTCTAGTTGATCCATCATGATTTTTAGCCGGATTGAACCAATCCCATGTATTTTACACGAACTATCATCGCCTATATAAACAACTCCACCATCACTCTCCTCAATTTGACGAACCACTCCGATGGGACACATATGGAATGTACATCCAGAATCCATAAGCCATTCGTGCGAATGGGTGTTGAACATGAACCAACGGTCTGAGATCATCATCATCAGGCACTCTACACATGCATCCGAGGCGGTTTTTTCTCTTTTCGCAATTTGGACAATCTTTCTTCCAATGACCTTCTCACGACAAGGCACATTCATCTTTACCAGTCTTCCTCTTGACTTGGATCTTCCTCGTCTTCCCTTCGAGTCTTGTTGGACCCTTTGTTAAAGCTTCCGCTACAAACCTCGCTTTCTTTTATCCTTCTTTCTAGTTTCATAACTATATAAAGCGATACACAACATCTAAAACACATTATCTTGGCCATGTAATAATGTGGTAATTAAATGATCAAATTTATCCTGAAGCCAACAACATCAAAGCTAAATCCTCATCTTTGAAAGTTTCATCTAAATTTTGCAAATCGCTACCAATTGATTGAAAGCGAATGTGGTTGTTTATAGTGGTACTGAATGATATTCAAAGAACAACTTCTTTTCAAATAGAGCCGTCGACCGCTTCTTCATAAACTTGTTCTCCAATGCCGCGAGTTTGCTTGCGTAAGTCTCCTTCATGAATGTGTACTTACGCTCTCTCGATAAACATGAACGAATTGTACCACATGCTAAGCGGTTGATGTTTTTCCATTCATTTTCATCAACTCCATCGGGTTTCTTTTCTTCATGGCAATGTCTAGACTACCTTTGAAAGCGTGAACCTCGCCTTGCCACATGCGAAATGGCCAGTACCATCAACTTCTCCCCTCAACCTTGCGATTCATAGTTATCCTTGCATGATGGTCAAGGAACTACCGACTAGGAGGGATGCTTCTTCTTTGGCCAAGGTACTTCCATATTGCACAAATCGTATTCAATAGTAAAACGAATGCCTAGGATGAACCTTCTACGATACTACTTGTTGGGAAATCGGGTAATTTCCACTCAAATTCGATCACACAATGAATAGATGCAGTATGCGTGAATAAGTGTCGAATACGAAATCGTATGTATGAACGGTAATCCCGACAATAATTGAATACGTAACACACGAAAAGAACACCGGTATTTACGAGGTTTGGTATAAATTATACCTACGCCCTGAAATCGCTAACTACTCCACTTTCAAAGAGGAATTACAAATCGGGTATTTTAACAATATACCCACAAACAGAGAAAATACAAATGAGAGAAAAATAAATCACACAATAATATTTTTCTCTCTAATTTCTCTCACTAAAAGGAAGTGTTTTGGGATGCAATAAACAAGAAGGGAAGGCTATTTATGGGAGCCCTCTTTTTCTTCTTCAGCGGTTGCGCCTCTCCCTTCTCCTCTTTCAACAATTGCGCTGTTTACCAAATTGATTTTCTCCTCTCCTTTTGTCAACAAAAGGTTGCACCAATTTACTTTGGTTTTTCCTTTTACCATTTGTCAACTTGTGCGGCACCCACATGGTACCCACTTCAACAAATACCTATTTGCTATGGAATGTAAGGACAAGAGATTTGATGAATTATTCATATTGCAAGAATATGATAGGATAGTTTTTTATTTAAAAAGTTACCTCCTCTATCCGAATGGAAAACTTTGATTTGTGTGTTGAACTGTCTTGCAACATATTGCTCAAAAGCAAACAAAGCATGAACACAATCAAATTTATTACGTAATGGTATTATCCAACTATATTTAGAAAAATCATCTACATGCATAATACTGAAATTTTCCAATCGATAAAACAGGAGCAGGACCCCATAAATCACAATGTATTTTAGCAAAAATATTATAACTAGAATGTTCAGAAGCAGAAAAAAGTAACCTACTTAGCTTAACTAACTGACAACTATCATAAAGATGTGGAAGTTTTTAAATCCCTAAGATATCCATATCTCCTTTATTTTTTAATAACTGCAAAGTAGAAGCCCGTGGATGTCCTAAACATTGATGCTGTACTTCTGCTGTGTCAGATTTATGTCTGTTAGAAAAATAAAGTTTCGGTAAGTTGGAGAGAATATATAGATCACCCCTACATGTCTCTGTTATCAAATTTTGTCCTGTTACTCCATCTTTAACATGAAAATTGACATACGAAAATTCATAATTAATAGGAAATTGAGTTGTTAATTGGCTGATAGAAAGTAAATTTTTTATTAAGTCATGAACAAGTAAAACATTTTGAAGTGGCAGAGTTGTGTTTTTTTGTTTTATAGTTGAGTCACATATACCACTAATTTGTAGAGAGGAGCCATTTCCAATTAAAATAGTATCTGCTCCATTATATTTTCTAAAATTAGTAATCATACTTGACTTATCTGTCATATGGTTGGACGCACCTGTGTCAAATGTCCATTATGTATCAACTGTTGTATTATCCAATGTGAGAGCTACTAGTGCCTGTGGAATATCATTATGTGTAGTTGTTTTCTTTGGCAGCCACCAATAAATTTTAGCAATGTGTCCTATCGTTCCACAATATTGACATTGTTCCTCACGATATATATCTCTTTCAGTAAGTGTCATCCAACGTTCACCTGGAGGAGGGGGCGGATATGGCTTGGAGTTAGATCCAAAATTGTCACTCAGATCCTTGTTATCACCTCGTGGCTACTGAGCTTGGAAGCCTCATCCTGTTGAATTAAAGGATTGTGATCCATGATAAGCAGAATAGGAGGATAGTTGTGGTCTTTAATGTTGTCCAAAAAATGCCAGTGAAGAGTAAGTCGCTAAAACTGATCATTTATACGTCTAGAGAACCAGTTACACTTTTGATCAAGACTTTGAAGTTGGGAAACAAGTTCTAAATAGGTTGGCCTTGGAGGTTTGAGCATAGTAGTTGTAAAAAGTTCATATTGTGGACCAAGGCTAGTGAAGAGGCAAAAACTTTTTCTCTCTCTGACAATGATTTTTCACTAGCTGCTAAACTATCACAGAGACTTTGAAAAGTTCTAATATGCTCACCAATGGTTGTATCTTCCTCCTTACGTAGACATGTCACATGTTGTCTCAATATAATTTCCCTTTCTTGAGAACCCTGTGCATACTCATTTTTGAAAGCTTCATAGATCGTGTGAGTTGCGTCTAAGCCTATAACAAGGTTATGTGCTTCCCTTGAGAGAGTCCCAATGATTCACTCTCGAAGCGGCCTATCAGATTTTTTCCATGCAATAAATGCATCAGTCAATATTTAAGTTTATGTGTCAACTGTTGAGTTGGTATATTTTGGAGGGGTTTGGTCTTCATTGGTAAGATGACCAACAAGCTCTTAGCTTTCAACAAGAACCAAAGCTTGTTCATGCCATGATGGGTAGTTGGAAGAGGTGAGATAGAGTGTGATAAAATTACCAACGTTGAGGGAAAGTTAAATCATGATTTGGTTAGTTAGGGGTACTGTGTTGGAAAATTTTGTATCTTGTATTTACTGTGGCTCTGATACCAAGAAGAAAAGTGAAACTAGAAGTGAAAAGTTGAATTGTATTATTTTTCAATGTTTTACTGTAAATACAAGACATTACAATCATTGTTTAAAAAAAGTAAACTGGACTAACTACTTAGCACAATATATGTAAGGAAAAAAAACAATTGAAAAAATAAAGACCAATTTAAACTAAACTATTTTTTACTAACATGGCCTCTTTGAATTATTGTTAAGAAATAGTGGCTGACATAGGAGCAATCTCTTCTGAACTGCAGTACTTTAAATTTAATATGATCTCATGCATAGCTATCATACCTCCTTGAATTCCCAATCAGTTTGAATAAGCTGGACTTATAACTCTGTTGTCACTTAACCTTTCTTCATCAATTGATAATGGAACATGTGAAAGTGCTTCCTTATTACTTAGATTGTGAGGATATGCCACCTTGTCAATCCAATAATTTAGGCCTTCCTTATCTCTCCTATAATCCTTATAAGTTTCACTATTGTCGAGTTGTGAGTTGTCAATAAAGACCCTTTAACGGTTGAATCAGTCTAGTCCAATAAATAGTGTAGATTGTAAATACATTTGTGACCGCGTATCTTTGTGTGTAGGGGTATTGTACTTATAGGCTTAAAGAATTAAGGTTTATAAAATCCTAAATGTCTCACCTTATTTTGTAACCTTTAGACTTTTTCAGTATGACAATTAACCATAATTAACTATAAATATATAATTAATTATGAATAATTAAATATACAGGTGTACTTTTGCTCATACAGTGCTCTCCCTAAGCTAATCACAATATTGATATGTCAATTCCCTTTTTTTTATTGTTATTTTCATACACGTAGATTGCAAAAAGAAAGAATTGTGTTAAAATTGGTTATAGTTACATACTAGAGTTTGTGGAGAAATCTAATACCCAAAAAATAAAAATGCAAAAAGAAGAAAAAAAAAAAAGGAAGCTTGGTATATTAATATTATGATTAGTTTTGCATTACATCTCAATCGATCACGTCGGTAATCACAGAATATACTATTTTTTTTGTAATAAAAAAGGATTTCAATGCAAGAATCATCAGCTCAGGATTCTGTTAGAAGATAAGGTTATATTGCTGCTCCAGCTTTGCAAGTGTATAGGAGTCTAGAATAGCAAGCCCACATCCTTAATAGTTCCGTCTTCATCTAGCATTTAATAAGACTAAGTACACCTAAAACCTTGACAGGGGTTTATCAAAAATCGAATTATAACTCTTACAAGCGAGTGTAAGGACTCGATTAGCTTTCTTACTGTTAGGTCTCACCCCTATATGCCATAGAATATACTAATTAGTTTCACTTTTTATTTTTCAAATGAGCCAAGTGTGTGTAATTAATATTTAAAAAGTTTGTTTCAAGAATTAATGATGAGACTATAGAAAAAAAAAGGAAAAAAACAATTTCAATACAAATAGAGAACTGATCTATAAAAATAAAAATAACATAAATTGGAATTCAATCAGCATTAAAAGTAAAATAATGTGTCAAATTTTTAAAACCTAAATAGGTAGTGAGACAACTTATTATTTATGTGAGTTACTTAGGGTATGCATAAAGTTTATTTGGTACAGAAAAAAAAAAAACATCGATTTTTAATATTTGGATTTTTTTTATGTCATAGTCAGGCCTAATATGGGTTAAGTAAAGATAACTAATTTTTTATATAATTAAAATTTTAGGCTAAAATGACCAAGATGCCCCTATAGTTTCAATTTAATTTTTGATCACTTGATTTTTCCACACACACCGACGTCATTCTCACATTTTTCTTCATTTATTTATGTATCTTGATTTGCCCAAACAATCGTTGAAGTTGACTCCATCTTTGTTTTTATTTTTTAAGAGGTTTACTAAATTAGAAACTATGAACAATAATGATTGATTTATTTATTTTGGATAATTATTTTTCAATAATTGACAAGTGTAATTGTATTTTATGTTTGTAAGAACATGAGTGTTTGAATGAATACTTATGTGTTTGAATGCATACAAAGTGTTTGATTAAATGCTTTAAAAAATATATATATGCAAAATATTTAAAATAATGATTGGGTGTTGAATGCATGCAAATGAGTATTTGAATGGATACAGATGGATATTGATTTAGTGTGATGTTGATGAAAATATAGATAGGTGAGGTGGTAGGTTGAGGGAGTGTATGTGGGTTGAGGATGGTGTGTGAGTGTAGGGGTTTTGGGGGGAGGGGGTCGGTGGCCATCTTATGTTGTGGTTGGTAGGTGGATGATTTTGGATAGATGAGTAGGGGATAGAGGTTGATGGCCACTTACCCCACCACCAACAAATGATGAAAAAAATGCAAAAAACAAAAAAGGCAAATGTAATAATATTATCAGCTTTTATTATTTCTACATTAAAATTAAACCAAAAGATAAGAACTTGAATTATATTTATAAACCTTAAATTATTTTTTTAAAAAAAATTAAAGTTGAATTGTGAGAGTCGATGGGGGGTGGGTGGCACCAACCACCAACTACCATGCATATAGGGGGTTGGTGGAGCTTGATGGTTGGTGGGGGTCGGTGCCCCTCTCAACCCTCTACATGCATAATGGTTGGTGGTCGATGGGGCACTGACCTCCCCCGACTCTCACTTTTAAAAAAAATTAACATAAGTGTCGGTGAGACATTAGTGAACATCGTATCCGCATCGAACCTGTTATAAAATTCATAAAATAGAAGTTTTATATTGTTTATTTTTATATTGATCATAAAAATATTAAAATGTAACACATTTTTAAAAAATAATTAATGAATAATACCTATTATAAAATAAAATCCAAACAAGCATAAAAAAATTAAAAAAAAAAACTTACAAAAGCTCTAAATAATTGATTTTAGTATTTATTTATTGAATAAAGATAATAAAGAGATGTTTGATTTTCAAAGATAAATAAGTTTAATAAATCTAACTATGATTGAAAAAACCTATAAATATTACCTAATGTATTTAATATAAAAAGAATAAATAAGTAAAATTATCAAATAAAATTATCAAAATAAAAATGACTAAAAATACTCTTATATGGCTATGGCATCAAAAAAAAAAAAATTCCTTTTAACACTTTAGCATGAAGCAAGTTTTAAAGCCCACAGCATAGGCCCAAATTTCACAACTTTTATTTTTGTTTTTAAAAAAAGTAAATAAAAAACAAATTCGCGGGTGCGTTGTTTGTACATGTTCATCTTCTCGTCTTCTAAACCTTTTCGAGAGTTCGGCGACAAACCCTACCAACAATGGCGGATGTGGTGCAGTACCGTTTGGAGCGCATGGTCGACGAGCTAGATGACCTCGAACGGCGTGGGCTATTCACGCGCCGTGAGATTGCTGAGATCGTGAAGCAGCGGCGGAAGTTCGAGTACAGGCTCAAGCGGCCGAGTCCGCTGAAGCAGGACTACTTGGCCTACATCGAGTATGAGACTCAGCTCGACTCGCTTAGACGGCTCAGGAAAAAGTTGGTAGTGCGCGAGCCGAAGAAAGAGGGAATCAACGCCAAGAAGAATAAGAAGAAGAAATCAGACGCCGACTTCGCCTGCGTTTTGAGGATAGTTGAAATCTTCAGGCTTGCGGTTATGCGGTACAAAGGCGACATTGATTTATGGTTCCGATACCTTGAATTTTGCAGAGAGCGAAATAATGGCAAGATGAAGAAGGTAATTCCTTTGTTTCTCTAATTTGTTTCGTTCTCTGTTTTATTAGATAAGATAGTTTTAGGAATGGGAGGGAAAGGTATGAGTATCATGGTTTCGGTTGCTTATGTAATTGCTAATTTAAGAGCTTACTTCAAGTGAGACGTAATGGTAATTTAGTCAAGTGTAGCTTGCTTCTGTTTTTTTCTGGGTATTTGATGTTTAGAATGCTGAAAAGGGGTCTGTGTGTTTTTTTTAATTGGTAGAAAGGATGTTTCTTTTTCACTGCTCGATTGCTTCTAGGTTTAGTTAGTTTTATAGTTTTCAAATCACAAATTTCCAGTTCTTTTTGGTTGATGAAAGCAAGTGAATTTTTCTAAAATTTATGTATCCTACTAATTTTACTCTTCTGGATTCAAAATAAGGAAACCTTTCAATAGGTTTCATTTACCTGGATCAGTCATTGGTATACTTCACTTTGCCCCCTATATTGTTTGTAAACAATTTAATCATATGGTATCTGTTTGATGGACCTTTATCTACTTGTCAGTTATTCCCCAAATGACTGTAATCTAGTGTTTCTTTCTTACATTTTATTTTATTTTATATAGGTTTCTATAGAGCTAATTAACTTAATATTAAGTTTTGATTTGTTATTATCATATTCGCAAGCTTGAACTAGTTATTTTCCCACGACCAACACACTGGTGTTGATTTCTTAGCCTTGTAAAGTAGTGAGCGTTGCATTGGTCTATTTACTAAATGGCATACGAGTTTGATTAAATTGTGTCCACTTTCTTTGTTAGCTTTTACTTTTCTGTTGTTAGGATTGCTCAAGGAGTTATGTTCTTTACTCATTCAAGCTTATCTATGTGCTTCTAGGTCTTGGCTCAGGCTATTAGGTTTCATCCAAAGGTCCCAGGTATTTGGATATATGCTGCAGCTTGGGAATTTGACCATAACTTAAATGTTGCAGCTGCCCGTGCTCTCATGCAAAATGGCTTGAGAATGTGCCCTACTGGAAAACCTTTGGATAGAATATCTTCGGATGGAACTCACATATCTTAATAAGTTAAAGGCCAGAAAGATTGCCCTTGGAGAGGATGAGGGAACTCTGACCGATCATCGGAGAACTGTTGATGAGAAAGAGTGGAGAGATGAAAATGCAGATTTATTTATGTCACTTAACAATGAAAGAGAAAATACTGATACATCAAATATTGAAAGTGAGGAACCAGAGAAGAAAATAGATTTGTTTCGAGAGCAAGGATTGAGCATTTTAAGAACCATATATGCTGGAGCAGTAGAAAATATTCCTTCTAGTTTGGTATTGAGAAGCGATTCCTCGAGATTTTGGAGGCAACAGACTTGGCACATTCAGAAGAAATGCGAGGAAATACTAGGTGAGATGAAGAGAGACTTTTCAACCGAACCAGAATATTGGGACTGGCTTGCAAGAATTGAATGTGATCCAGAAAATGTAAAGGATATGAGTGAAGAACTCATGCTTTCTCAAATACAAAAGCATTACAGGTATGAACCTTTGTGAACACTTGTAAGATCTTATATGTAGGGTTTCCAAGCATGTATATGGACTATATATAAGATCTTATGTATGATTAGTTTTCTCCTTGTTTGAGAGATTTCCAAGCATATATACACTCTTTTACACTAAAATGAAGTAGATATGTAGCAATATATGTATACATATCTTTTTTGTGATTTGCCTATAATTGTCTAATGATCACCGTGAATGCTTTGTCATGAGTAGGTATATGAAGAGGCTTTAAGAGTTCTGCCTTGGCAGTAATATATAGGTCTTTATGCAAGATTTCTTTTGGATGTTATTGCATCCCAAAAGGAGAAAGTAAATCTTTGGGCTTATCTAGTCAATGTGCAACTTCTGTATCACATCTCTTGATGGTGTATGAGAAGGCAGCAACAACAGGGTGCATTACTGAGGATCTTGCTTGCCAGCATATTTCATTTTATTTGCAACTGGGAAGAGTGGAAGAAGCCAGGAAACTGGCAGAAAAGCTTTGCCGTGAAAGATTTCCAGATGCGGTAAAGTTATGGGAATTAAGGTGCTCAGTTGAAATTAGACATGTTACAAGGGATTTTCCGTCTCCTAGTAAAGCTGATCTTCTACCCATCTTTGAACTCATAAAAGATGCTTTGAACAGAGTCTCCGCCTCAGAAGCTGAAAGTTTGTGGCTAATGGTATGTTTTATTGACACTTTCCTTTTCTCCTCTTGAAGTCCAGAGGGGGATGGACGTGGATGATTTATGATTTTGGTGTTAATTCTGATGTTTTTGCTATATGATGCCTTATTCAATGCTAGTCTATTATAGATATCAAGTTAACCTTGGAATCTGGCAACGCTCTTCTATATCTTTTGTAAGATGCCAGATATGTTGCATGAAACCCTAAACTTTCTACCTAGTTGAAGTATGAAAGATCAACTAATTCAGTTAATCCAATGCTTCTACTCAGCTTATCCATTTAACTAATTCCAGTTTATATATTTTGTTTGGTAACTAGCTAGTTTAACTTCCTTTTATTGACAAGGAAGTAAATGACATTCTTCTGGCTTTTATGACCTGATTTCACTTCTGCATTTCTCTATCTACTGGTGTTACCAATATTATAATCAATAACCTTTTTTATTTAAATCCAAAGGCGACTGTGATGTCATTTCTTTTGACTTTCTCTTATCTATATTCTGCTTGTTGGAACAACTAAGATGACTGAGACTTTAAATATTCAGCATCATTAACGTCATCTCGTATTGCAGGCGCTCAAATTTTTTGCAAATCAAAAAATCTATTTCGACAAGCTGGTTGATATTTCTATTGTATCATTAACTAAAGATGGTGGCAGTGACAATGGATTCTCCCTCTCCTCTGCCATTGTGAATTTTGTTTTCCAAAAGGGTGGAATTCAACAGGCTAGAGTGATGTACAAGCGGTATGTTATTAGACAAATTGGTGATTTTTTTGTTAAAGGAGTTATCCACTTCGATAATAATTGCCATTTGAAGCTGAGAGTTCACAATAAGCAATCAGCGTATAGTTTAGTACTCTTAATTTTAAATAGTTGACCTACCTCGGAGATGCTAAGCTTGTATCTTTGCTTCAACTGCAGCTTTCTTGCTTTACCACACCCGGGGCTTTCTATATACAGAAACTGCATTCAATTGGAATCGAACCTTGCTTCAATTGGTGACAAGGATCGTCTAGTAAATGCCCGAAAGTTGTATGAATCTGCACTTGCATCTGACAGTCAAAATGCAAGCTTATGGCAAGATTTTTATAAGATGGAGACCAAGGTGTGCTTTCCTCTTTAAGCAGTGAATGACTGCCGCATTAGAATTTGGTACACCATTTGGTTTATACTGGAACATTGAACCCACCATTCTGATCTTTGCTTAGAAAGGGCTTACGATGCAGTTTCAAAAAACAGATAAATGTTTCTATTGGGTGAAAATTTGCATTGAGTAGATCCACCGGAAAAGAAAACTCATTTTATTTACGTTCTAATTATGGTGAAATTATTTACAACCTGCAACTCACTCACGAGTTTGATCTTGTTTTACAGATGGGGACATCAGAAACAGCGACTGCAGTCTATTGGCGTACAAGAAAGGTTCTAAAGGACGCTGCTGTACTCCTTACGCCGGACTCGTAGTTCTTTCTGCATATCTATTTCAATTTTGACCTTTTAGACATAGAAATCCTTTTTTTATGGTTGAATAGCAAGCGAATGAGAGATTGTAATGCCTGTGGTATACCCCAAACCCAAAAGAAATGAAGAGTCTTTGTCTTTTGCCCTTGTGGGTTAGTGTTAATTTTACTTTCAAGTTTTTTATTGTAGTAATTAAGCTTTTGAATTTTTTATTAATGTAATCAATTACCCTGTTATGTCTGTTGAAAACACTTGTCTCAATTTATCAGCATTCAACACTTCATATAATGTATCATGCACGTATAAAGTTTTGCCAAAAGAAAAGAAAAGAAAAAAAGAAGAGAAAAATTGTTTAGGTGGAAATGGGTTCTGCTTAAGGATATGATACACCTAATAACACATGCATTAACTTATAGCAGTAACTGCATACAAATTTAAGTTCCGTACAAGGTTTTTTTATTTATTTTTTTTCTTTACCTTTTTTTTTATTAGTATTTTTTTTTTCCTGCTTGAACTGACCAAAATGTAATAAATGAGCAACCACAATATTGCCTAGAGGGATACTGGTAAACAAGCTGTTGCTATTATTCAGATATACATTGATCAGGGATTGTATAGACTAGAACGCATAAACATTGGCTAGCTACTCACTAACAATTTTGAACCCTTTTGAACAGCTTCTGAATGAATAAATACAGCGTTAACCTTCAATAGCTAAGTACATACATATTACAATGATTGATGAGCTGAATCACTATGGTTTTTGTTTTTATGTTTACTCTTTTTTCTTTTTCCCTCAACTTTTTTCTTTTCAGTTTAACAGCTAAGGCGATATTAGGCCACCCTAAAAAACTACAAATGAATAGCTAAAGGCCAGCACGGGGAGTAGGGGAAATGGGAAATGTTCTTGGAGCTGAAGCGCTATACTCTTGGCCACTGTGGGCTCACTACCTGCAATGTGAATACTTAAGCAAGTGAATATTCTACACAAGTTGGTTGATGACCATGACCATGACGACGATGATGATTAACATAATTCCTGAGGTAGGACATGCATGGAAAATATCTATAATGCAGCTAATTCATTTTATGGACCAAACTTTGATTTGCTACCATCTAAAAATGGCTCAATAACGATTAGATTAATAACAAGTTTCTTTCAGAGATCACATAGAATTGAAATTATGTCCAAGACAGGCTTTATCACCCTATTACCAAAGGAATGCAACAAGTTTCAGCTAACCTCAAGTGTGCTAAACACTAATCGCATTGACTAGCAACAACTGATGGCTCCTCAGCTCGTCCCACCACTGCCATTTGCTCTAGTTGAAGAGTCTTCACTGGAAGCCTGGGGAAAACATAGAAAAATCATTCACGAAAAATTGCTAGCTTTCACAAAGGAATTTTAGCTTGAAATAAAGGATCTTTTGCTTGGAAACTGAACTTCCTTCAACAATGCTTCAATAGTATATTGGAAAAAAGGCCAAGTGAAAGCGGATATATTATCTCCAAGCGAACTAATAGATACTTGACAAACTCACAAGTTACACATTACACGTGGCTCACACACAAATCATTAGATCCTGTCACCAAAGAAAGGTACTACATAAATCTGTATGTGCTTGATACTGTCATAATAGGATTAGGATTCTCTCCTTACTTGTGCTATATCTGAACAAACACGACATCATTAATAGATTGTTAGGTTTGGGAATTATTCATTTTCGTTCTTATCCTCTTGACTGGAAATTCACTTCTGCTTATGAAAGCTCGCCTAAGAGCTCAAGTCAGGAGGAAATCCTCATCTATCATACTAATTCTAAGGGAAGGAAACTAAATATGCTGAAAGTATCTTACCATGCCATTCCTCTCACATAATACGCATTTGCTATGAGAGCACAAAAGCCTTTCCACTGAAGCCTCACTTCATCTGACACCGGAGGAGTGGATGACCACCTAACTACAGTAGGTTGTGGTGTACACAATATGGTGATGAATAAAATGCTCAACCACAGAATGCACTCATCAACCTGCATCACCAAAAAGGAAGAAATGATTTCTACTTCTTTTCTATATTTGTGAATGTAATTTTGCAAGAGATACTTCACCTTACAAGTATTATTCAATTTTAAGACAATAGTGCTTTACCTCTTCAGAGGCAATCCTAGATTTCAAACTGGTGCTTCCTCCATAACTTTGCATTGCTTGACTTGAGACCAGATTCCTTCATATCATTGAGTTCTTTCCTTAATCCTTCATCAGTGCAGCCCAGTGCATAAGCATTCACCCCAGCACTGATAAACTCCTGGTTGACAAAACATGTCATTTGAGAAATATAATATAGCAAACCTCACGCTACAACAGGACAAGCAAACCATTGAATATACTTTTAGGTTGTCACCTCCTCCACGGTCAACTACATTCCTGTATCGCCTAAACAAACTGATTGCTATGTTACGTGATGAACGATACTCATCATCAGATGAAATTGAATCATGCAATCGGCACTGTCAATCCAAAAATTCATGAAGACTTTAACTTATACAAAATGTAAAATCAACTAAAAGAAACTAGGACAACTCAAAAAAGTCTTTCAACCACTTACTAGCCACTTTTTTGAAGCCACAAGGTGAGGCACATGATGGGTGTTTGGTAGAAAACGGCCTTTCCAAGAAATGGAGCAACTATGGAGAGCATAATTACAAGTCCTAATTAGACTGGGACAAAATGTAACGCTGCTCAAGGAATTAACATGGGTAATCTTGGTTGGTGATGCCTCATGTAATGTATTAGAGTCTGGATATGTCCGGTATTTGGTATTAGCTCCAGGAGCATAAACCATCAACATGTTTAGACCATGATACTGTTGCCTTCAATCGGAAATTAATGCCAAAAGTTAGATGCATGAATACTTTTCTAAGTAAAAGGATATCATAAATATATCCAAAGGCATAAATATTTTAAAAAATAAAATAAAATAAGACAATTTATCTAACAATTTTCTGAGAAAATTTTCCTCTATATGCAGATAGCTAAACATAAAAACCGCAATCTGTTTTTCTTTCTCTTCTCAATCTTCTAAATGAGCCAGATACTCAAAAAAAACTGTCTAGCAAGCAATGATGAATATTCATCCTAAATTCATAATTTAATCCAGCTGATTGTGCTCAAGAAGACATTGCCAAAATATCATCCCAAAGAAAGAAGCAATCACTCATGATTGTTCAACATAATTTCTCTACCCACCTCAACAGGATAGGCAATTTTACAACCATCCAATCATGCAAAACTACAATTCCTTAAATGGGCAAGCTTGGAATTTAACTATTTCAGGCGTGTATCACACATATCAGCAAGTTTTCAACAGTGACGATCAAACAACGACAATAAAAAAAGTTAAAAAATGCAAAGAAATTCAACCTGGTTAGGATTCAGATAACCTCATCTGCAACAAAATTAAGAAAGATATGAACTTTACCACCCAGCAAAAAGGCAATTTCTCAGAGAGATAAAGAGAATCAATATTAAGAACGAAGAAGGATAAGATAGAGAGGTTTTCCAAGTAAGAATCTAGTAGGGGTTGGGGGATCTTACTGAAGCCACCAATATTATGAATGGTTCCAGAGATTCGTTTTCTTCAAATGATTCAAATTATTTTTTTCCAAATTATATTTCTGGCTGCTAAGAATCCTCTACGTGGGTACTCTCCCAATTTGTCATTTGCAAGGCAACTCTGACAACGACTCACTTCCGTGATGATATTTCCTAGCGTAGCTCACTAACTACTCATTAGGCGTGTTTGAACAGTAGTGTGTAGACTTAAGACTACACCGTTTTGTCTCTTTGGTAAAAGGGTTGCTTGCCACCGCTGCAAACGCGGCTTCAACAAATTCTACAAAATGAAAAAAAAAAAAGGGTTTTTGGGTAAAATAACCACTAAAATAACAATATTTGGAAAACTATCCACCACGTCATATTTCTTGAAAATCTAGACAGTATCACAGAATTTACCCCCACTAACTCTCTTGCTTATAACAAAACCCTACCCGCGTCGAACTTTTCCGCGAAGTCGTAGTCGTCTTTGAGTCACTCTACGTCTTCTTCCATCACCAAACAACAATGGCTCGGTTGAAGAGATTGAGGAAGGTAGTGACAAATCCAAAAAACAAGATGCTGAAGCCCACGAAGAAGAGGCAGGTGAGGTTGAGGAATCCTCTCGCTCAGGGTATGAACAAATTTATGAAAGAAAATAAAGAATTTTATATATATAAGTATTCTATTTGAATGAGTATTGTGTATGCATATACAATTTGTATAGGCGGCGATTTAGGATACTCACCGACGAATTCTGGCGTCGGCCGAAGAGTCTGTTATATCACGGATACCCGCCGGCGAAGGTGCAGAGGCATCGGAAATTTGGCAGGGGTGCCCTCTGTTATATCACGGATACCCCGGAAATGTCTTCATTTGGTAGAGGGTGCCTCATTATATCACGGATACCCCCGGCAAATTTACAAGCATCGGCAAATTTAGCAGGGGTCTCACGTATATAACAGAACACCTCGCCAAATTGGCGGATGCTCGCAACTTTGGCGAGGGGTATCCGTATAATAAGAGCTCGCTCAGGCGATGCAAATTTGGCCGAGGTATCCGTATATAATAGGAGGGCACCGACGATTTGGCGATGCCTCAAAACTTGGCGAGGTTGCTTTGTTACTTAGTGTTTTACTCGCCATACGGTAGGGGACTAGCAATTGGTAGAGTGAAATACCATTAAAAGTTATGAATGCAATTACACAGAAATTCATACAACTTCACATATATACTTATACATACATACTATTGTTGTTAGTTTCAATTGAAAATCGTGATTGGTTTTGTTAATAGGTTTTGATTATTTTGATATGTTTTGTGTTATAGGTTTCACGAAGAATTATTCAGGGGTGCGGGGATATTGCTTCATCTGTCATATCCAACTGCGAGTGGCTCAAAGTTATCTGATAAAGCTACGAAGGGGATAGATCAATTTGAGGCTTCATTTTGGTGATTTCCGAGGATGAAGGCAGCTGATTTTGTGGTGGATTTGTGCACCACTGCTATTGAGACAACTATACAACGATGACCACGCGTGATCGAGTTGAATTGATGGAGTTGGAGCAAGGTTTGATAGGAAGGCCTTTGCCATGTTCATTTGGTTAAAGCGTGGTAAATTTCCTAAGGAAGCGGAGATGAGGAATTTATCTTATAGCTTGGGACCAAATACTTTTGGTGAATCGGGTCGATGACCAAACGAGAGTTCATCGGCGTTGAGAACATTGAATTCAAGTACGACATGATCGAAATATGGGACAATGTCAAATCTTTGATGTTCTTTTTCTAGAGCGTTTTTCCTGATCGATCAGATTAGTGAAGAAAAATAACTTTACAATCATTGAAAATGATAATTTGCTAGAAAAGTACCCGTGGGAACTTATCTATGATCTACGATTTCGGTCTCCGATCGAAGATGGAAGGGGAAACTCAAGACATCCTACGATCTTTCTGGATTTCTCTTGCATTTCGGTGACACTATATTACATAAAGCTGTCATTGTGTTTATATTTTATAATTATGTGCTTTCTTATCAAATTCATTATGACTTTTGTGTAGATGTGGGGCTTTCATGTGATACCCATGGTTCCCACCATGACATCGCTCGGAGCCTTTCGGTGTCGGATATCCAAGGATGCTAGGATACCGATTCTAAACATCCTACACTATAATAGGCTGGCCAACGACGTCTTCAAAAAAACAAGTAAGTTGACCCAGTTGAATTTTCATGTGTATTTTTATGATCGGTTGTATGATTTATTTCATTGTATTTTCGTTAGCTTGTAGTATATCGTGAATAATGAGCTTATTCATTTGAGGAGGAGTTGCGAAAGACTTACATGATCAACTTACGGTAAGGCCGACGACAAACAATATGTTGGGCCACAGGTTGTACATGTATCCCCCCATTGGCCAGAGCGAGAACGAGGCGAGAGCGGTGTATACTACGAGCTAGCACACAATCTGACCCGAGGTGCTTCGTTGGCGATCTTGAAGGCATGATAAATGAGTTGCGGGAAGATTTTGCAAATATGCGGTGACTTTGGACTTTAAGGGCAAGGGCGATATCACGAGAGTTGAAGACGATGGTGGGCGATTGTTCTGCATCATAAACAACGGTTTATTTTTTAATTTGCATTGATTATTTGTTTAATTTTACTTTTCTTGATTAATGGTTTACTTAATTGAACTAATGATTATTTTGGTATATTATGTAGCAAATAGTAGCTTCTGCCACCATCCCCAGCCTGAGCGGGGAACCATTATCCAATTCATGTGGTTTGGGATCCTTTTAAACCGGTAGACAAAAGAAAAATGCATTGTCTAAATTTCTTAAGGATAGAAAAAGTAAATTGTCTACGATGGCCGGTTTTGATAAGATAAGTAAAGAAGTTTATAATATATTCTTAGCCGATGGAGGGTGGTTAAATAATGATGTAAGTATAGTTTTAATTAAGCAAGTTGTAACTACTTTGTGCGGGCAAAACCCAAACTTCACTATTATAATTGTTTTGTAGGGAATGGATGTTGTCCTATATTTCATTAGAAAGAGGATCGATAGTAACTCGGACTATTTCCATCGAGCGTGATCATAACCGATTGCTTCTTTGGAGTGCGTTTTATGTATATGTTTTCAATTATCAAAATATAATAATTGTGTACACCTTAACACAATATATTTGTTTGGGTCCGTGAATAATAGGCCTGTCTGAGGCGTTATAATAAGCATGTGGTTCGGGATCCACATGTTGATGAGACATGGACCAATTTGAAGCGAGAACATTGATTGGGCGTGAGATGAGCGATCGCCCGGTGATTATTATGCGGGAAAAATGCCGCTGGGATCATCATCTTGGGCACAGGGACATTGTGAGTATTAACCATTTTATATTTTTCAATGTTATTGTAACTAATTGTAATTAATTTTACTTACAAATTTTAGTTTTCCAAATTGGTGTAGGTATATATCCCGGTGAATAACAATGGTGCGCATTGGTTGACAAAGGTTGATATTCGTGGCGGCATATTACCCTATCTGACTTCGGCAATTAAAATGACACCTAAGTCATGGTTTCAAATAAAGAATGCAAGACCATTGGCGGTTTTGTTCCGTATTTCTGATGGTCAGCGAATACTACACTCATCATCCGGATCAAACGTAACTTAACTCCATTCGAATGACCGGAAGAGGATTCCTCACTCCACGAAATAAGCGAGTAATTTCTTCAATACTCATTTACACATTTTTAGGGTATCAATATATCTTATTATTTACTTAACCAATTCCAATGTGTTTTTCGGTGGTGATCGGTGTTTATGCATTGAAGTATATAGAATACCTCGTTCTTTGGAAGGCCATTTGACTTCAATGATCCATTGCTTTATTTAGGGAGAAATATGATGTGGAAATTTTTCACTGATGAGATGTAAAGTACCTATTAGTTTAGTCATATTATAATGAATATAAATTTATTAATGGTAAAAACTATCAATTGATTCATTTATGAACCGATTCATTTATGAACTTCAAAATTGTAAGTAAACAAATGTAGACCAACAATTTCAAAATAACTTGTTTAAAACAAACTCAAACGAAATACTTCTAATGGCAGGCTGCAAAGTGGGCGAGTGAAATTCCAGTTCGTAGCTGCGGAATTTCACTTCGGCTACTATGCCGAATGCCTCGCGTTTACGTAGTCCTATAAAGGCACTCGGTGATATCAGGCACTGGCAAAAGTGGCGGTGAAATTCCGCAGTTAGGTAGCTGGCACGGAATTTCACTCGGCTACTATCTTAAATGCCTGGGCGTTCCAGTAGTCCTTTATAAAGGCACACTCGGCGATATGCGAGGCACCGGCAAAGTGGCGAGTGAAATTCCAGCAAGTTAGTACCTTCTGGAATTTCACTTACTATAGAGTGCCTCGGCATTTTGGTAGTCTTCTGACGACACTCGGCATATGCGAGCTGCATAGTGGCCGTGAAATTCCCAAACCATTAACTTGCCGAATTTCACTTCGGCCATTTTAGAGTGCCTCGGCACAGCTAGTAGTCACTTCTGCGGCACACTCGGCGATATCTTGGGCTTGCATAGTGGTAGGTGCACCGGTATATAGCCGGTATTTCGTTTGACATAGGGATTTTGTTTTTACAAAATTTGGGTTTAACTTACAACCCATTAATCAATACCACAATAAAATGAATATCTATAATGGCATATTACGGTGCATGTTTGTCGGTTGTGACCGTTGTCTACTACATTTACGATGTGGTGGTCTTCTCCTCCTGACGAGAATCCTTGAGTCAGGTCTTGGGAGCAGCGCTTAACTATTGGAGGCGATCCGATCAATTACAGTAGGGGATACATGCCGAAGCGTCTATCATCTAGAGGATATATAGTCATTTAGCATTCTCCATGAAGAAACACGTAATATTTAGAGCAAAAGTAGAGGCGTCAAATTTCTAAATCGACCGCTGATTGCATGTATACATGGATACCCATCCATTTGAAGCTACACGAGCATGTTTTAGCTTCCAAGTTAGCGTGGTAGCAATTGAAAGTACTGAACTTCAAATTCATACAAACTCAAAGGGATTACGGTGAATCTCAGGCATTCATTTAGCCTCTTTGTTAATATCTTTTCAATCCATGGAGTAAGGTGTGGAGGTAGCTGTAGATTCATTTCGGCCTTCGTAAAACCGGTTTTGCAACAAAGCCTTATTGCCTGGTAGAGTACTAAGTGACCTAGCATCTCTTAAGGCGATTCATACACTTATATTAGTTGTCATTATCTTTGTATCTATTGCGGGAAAAAAGCTCTTGCCACTTATCGGGACTGACATATTGATATGCTCAGATATTAATGGCCTCTAGCTTTGCATTTGCATTCAAAGTCTACGAATAAGCTTTAAACTTGATAAAAGCCATATGGATATGTTTATTTTTCCAAAATGCGGTTTCATTGCGAACTTAGATGATACATGCAATTTCCATGATAAGTGTTGGGATATACAGGCAATAGCCCTTTCCAAACCCTTATGTCATCGGTAATAAATGCTAAATCATTAACCTCAGCGTAGCCTCCTTAAACTTTTCAAAGAACGAGTGTATGATGTTTCATTCGGTATCCACAATACCAAGGCTAGAGGGTATATCATCATTCCCATGAGCGTGATGCAATAATTAAAGTACCACTTTTTCCTTTTAGATGGGTCCCATCACATTTAAACAGCCTAACTTTATGAAATCAGACAATACTTTGGCTAAGGCCATGAATAAATATTGGAAATTGTCATCATCCGTCTTAATATGAGTTATGGTACTTGGATTCTTTGCCTCCAACATTGAACACCACGGGCAATGTTTGATATGACTCTCGGGGTGCCTCGATACTATTTAATGCATTTTCTCTTTTCTCCATGCACTTGTCATATGTTATACTGGACCACAGCTCATTGGCAACATCTCATAATCTCTTTTGGTCTATATTGGCGACCGTTGGGTACTTAGATCTAATATGATTCCCTATATATTTTTTGCCTTGTCGATGATCGGTTGACATTTCTCGAGTTACTACCGTGATATTTAAAGACTACCTTTATAGCCTGACTACATTAGGGACCACAGGCGCATTAGCCATGTACAATTGTCGGAGGTACATCCTACCTCGAACCTTTGTGAACAAGACTTCATGACCTTAAATTGAAAATTTTCCTTCATCATACATGGCCAACTTCCGTTGCAACTCTTTTTGTTGGCGTATATTTGACCAACCGCGGGTGCATCGCTTAGGATAGTGAATAATCATTACTTGAACTCGGTTCATTGTTGGCGATGAAGGATGACTAAAAATTGAGATGCACTTACCCTTTCACTTACTCTTATTGTTTTAATTACTTTCATTACTGAATAGGTAGAATGAGAACAACGTCAGTCTATACCGTCCGATACAAAATGAAGCATCACAATTTGCTTGATTGGAACTTCAAATGTACCATTGACTTCGATATCATCATCCAATGCAATATCATCTTCTTGCATTACCGCGTTCGATATCATCATCACACTCTAAATCATAATTGTAAAGGTTATACAACCTATCATATTCATCTATTGTGGAAACAGCGTACGTAATGTCATCCCATTGTTCAAATTAAATGCAATATTTTCCTCAATTTCATTATGTGGGATTGAATAATCTTCATTTCCAATTCCACTGCCATTAACATTCACATCCACTATTGGTATCGACGTTGAAAGTCTATTCTTTACTGCGAGGCAAATGGAATCGGGATCGAAATCTCTTTCTCCAATCGTTGCCTTTTGCGAGGAGTATCTTGTAGACCTCGATAAATAGTGGAGATGTATGCATTGTATCCACGAAAATGCTCTTTGAAGAAACACTTCACATCTCCATCATTTTCAATCTCATGGGATCCAATTTATAACATGATCGAACTATAAACTTCATTTTGATGCGAAATTGGTTGGGATTTAAACTTGTTGCTTCATATGCTATTTCTAATAACTCATTATATGTGTAGTTCGGTGTGTATGAGTTTTGCTTTCGTCTTCCCATCCACATAAGTCCAATTCCTTTCATCCATCTCAAACATTCCATCACAAATAATCACAACTATAAATGTTTTGCATCAACAACCTACAAATACAAAATTATATAGTTTACTTTTTTCCAACTTTTATTTTATGAAATCAAAAATAATTCTACTCAAAGTTGGCTCAGGCAAATTGACATAGGGACTTCGGCGCACTTTGAGCAACTATCTGAGGAAGCATAAAATGATATTCCTCGACAAATTGGCATAGGGACTGGGGCCGATAGATTGACTGGGGCCTCGGCGGACACTTTGAGCACAGGCCGCTAGGAAAGCATAAAATGGTATTCCTCCAAATTGGCATAGAAACTTCGGCGAGGGGATTGACCTAGGGCCTCGGCGGGGCCAGGCCCCTGGCGATCAAGAAGGTGAAATTCCTGGTAATTGGCATAGGGACTCGGGGCTGCCAGAGTCATAGTCAACCCTGGGAAGACCGTTTATGCTTTAGGTAGATTGACCCAGGGCCTGGGTCCCTATGCCAATTCTTGAGGAAGGCACCACAAGCCAATGAATGCACCATTGGCGGGTTAGAGAGGCCCATGCCACCTAAGGGATCGTCACCGTCTGATTTCTTTCGGATCTCGTCATTTTTTCCAAAACTCATGCATTCCAAACACAATACATCAAACCACAAAATCAAAAGCAAATATACATACTTATTACTTATTACCTTCCTCGAGCATATTACTTAAACATAACAAAGTATCTGTGAAATTACAATTTGTTATTACCTTTTTACATTGAGATTTAATGGGAAAAAGAAAAAATAAAGAAGTCTCAAGAAAAAATAAATTAATAAGAACAAAGAACAAATTGAGGAGATAGAAGAAGAAAGAAAGAGAACTTTTAAAGGAAACCCACAACTTAACGTCATAGATGGAAAGAACAAAGTGTGGATGAATTAGCGTGGAATGGGTTAGTATACAAGAGAGTTAGTGAAGGGTAAATTTGGTATCTTGTCACAGATTTTACTGAAATATAGATTGGTGGGTATTTTTCCAAATACTGTTATTTTAGTGGTTATTTTACCCAAAAACCCAAAAAAAAAGTGTTTGTGTTTTTTCTTTTGCTTGCACAATCTTTTAAAGCCTTTTTATTTCCATTTATGATATAGTTTAAGAAAAATGCTAACTTGGTCCATTTGGGTGCAATAAAAAATTAATAACACATTGTTTTCAAGGCTAATTATGTACACAAATTAGTGTATAAATCACACCAACTACCAGAGTTTTGAAAGAAAGGCCTCACAAATGTGTGTTAATTTTTATGCCTTGAATATCAGTCAGCATTGCTGAACCCACATGCCACATAAATACATTTTCCATTATAGTTTTGTATGACAAATTGACAATCCTCTGATTAAAAGGCTATGACTTCATTTTGCTGCTTCCAAAAATTCGCCAACATTGGTGATTGGTCCTTTCCCAACTTAGGAATCTCGGTATTAGATCTCAACCACTTTTTATCATTCATTTTCATTCTTCTATATACCTATTGTACCCTTCACAGCAATCCCTCAACTACTGTCAGTACCCAAAACAGGGAAAAAAAAGAAAAGTCCCTCAACGACTATGGCAATTTGGTAGTCTGTCAGTGACTCTGATCATTGATCACCCACCTTAGGTTCCCCTAAATTGATCGATGGACCCCTTTCACTCCTAAATTTGTCCCTCTTTTTTGGGTAGGTCCTGCTCACACGTGGGGCCGTATGGTACATTCATAAATATGCTTAACCTCGTACAAAGTAAAGATCAACCACATGAACACTACCCAGTTCTGATTCTGCCCCGTATTAGCCGTTCGATGATTCAAGTACATGGGAAATAAGGTGTAACTGAGAACACCGGAATAGGAAAGAGAGATAAAGGACGAAACGGATCGGGGTAGTTTGTCTCGTAGTGCCACTGCCACTCACTAACGATGGGGTTCTGTTTTGGCCTTCTCTATTAGGAAGAGAGAAACCCTCCTCCACCCACTACCATGATTTTTTATTTATTTATATTTCATATCTATACATTCAACAACAAATATTTGGATGTAAAATCTGTGTCTCATATAAATATAAAAGCCAATCGCTTTTATCCGACTGTGAACGTGGGATGCTAATTTGGGCTCTCAAATTTGAAGAAGAGAGGATAGAGTTGACAACCCATTTCAGTGTGTAAGCGTTTCTCAATCCCTCTTCTCTGTGTTATTGCAGTTCATCGTCTGGGTTTTTTTTATTTTTTTTATATTGAGCATTTGTGCAGAAGTTGTAGGATGTGGAGATCCGTGTGGTTTGGTTCATGGTCATGAAAAATATGACTGCGATCTTGATGGCTTGTTCATATTCAATTCTTTTCTAAAGCTCTCATTTTTATAAGAAAAGTTGTGATAAATGTGAAAAAACCCATGATTCTGTTTAGTTTTCAATGCCATTTTTTCGATTGTTTCCTGCTGTGGTGTGTAGAATAATGTGCTTGATGTTTTCCAACTTTGTTTTAATGCCATCGGGTGACCTGAAGAGTTCTAGCATGTTCCTGAACACTATTTGAGAAGTGATCATCACAGATTTATAGGTTAAAAACACTTTTGGTGATTTTGGCAATGCCCCAATGCAATGCTAACAAGCAGTCAGTATTGACTGGAATTGACCTACTAATTTTTCACACCTTGTCCAATTACCCTTTTGGAGCTAGGCAAAGTTTATGTGGATTCATTTGTAACTCATTGCGCACGCATTACCAACTGAAAATACAAAAATTGGGGTTGTGTTGTTCAAAATCGTGATCATCATTGTTCTTTTACTAATCTAAGAATAAATGTCTTATGTTTCTTGGGTATCCCTGATGATAAGACTTGGCGTGATTGCTTGCATTTATTTGGAATGGAGTATACTATTGGAGATCTATCTGGTTTGTCATACTGATAGTTCCTCTGATTTTATTGATCAGATATTTTCAACGGAGAAAATGAGGGGAGCTTGTGGCAACTTGGGCAGTCAATCACCCGCCGTCTTGCTAAGGCAGATAAGAAGGCTGTAGCTCGTCGATACTATTCTACTGAGTCTGAGCTCAAGAAAACAGCTCTTTATGATTTCCATGTTGCTAATGGTGGGAAGATGGTCCCATTTGCTGGATGGAGCATGCCTATACAGTACAAAGACTCAATCATGGACTCTACGCTGAACTGTAGGGAGAATGGTGGTCTTTTGATGTCTCCCACATGTGTGGCCTGAGCCTCAAGGGGAAAGGCAGTGTTGCATTCCTTGAAAAGCTTGTCATTGCTGATGTTGCTGGACTTCCTCCTGGAACAGGAACTTTAACTGTTTTCACAAATGAGAAGGGAGGGGCAATTGATGACTCTGTGATCACCAAAGTTAAGGATGACCATATATATCTAGTGGTGAATGCTGGCTGTAGAGATAAGGATCTGGCTCACATTGAGGAGCATATGAAAGCATTCAAGGCTAAAGGTGGGGATGTGTCATGGCACATCCATGATGAGAGATCTCTTCTAGCCCTTCAGGTCAAATCTTTAATCTATTAATTCCTATCATCAGTTTTTCTTCGTTGTCCTTCCTCTCCTCCTCGTAGTAAACAATCGTCTAGTCTGGTTTGAGGATATTCAATCACCTATTTGTTTGCAGATTGTGTATTAGAAGTGTTGTGTGGTAAGTATGATTGTATTGATACATTGTTGAAGATTGTCTGATTTAACTGCTGTGGACTAAATTCTTCTCCTTCTCCCTCAAGTTCCTTTGCAGAAACGGATAGTGTTTGTGTGATTCTTTGCTATAACATTTTTCTTACTTTTAACTTTCTTCTCTGCCTTTATTTGAATTTTGAATGTATTTGGTTTTCTCTGGGTGTCTCTGAAAATATCATAGAATCCCTATGAGATGATCTGTTCGACTCAAATATGCCTTTCAGAGCATGGAGTTCTGACTACAAAAACCTGGTTGTATTTTAATTTTACACTTTGTTGTTCACTTTCTCTTTTTCCTCCATTTGCAACAATAGATCAGGACTCTTAAGACATAATGATGCTAATTACTACAATTAGAATATGTGATTGTTTATTTTATTACCGCTGTCACACTAAGCTCGCCATTTCACACACTATGATTAGGTCCCTTTTCTAGTTATTTCTAGTGACGTCAATGAGATTTTCTTGATTTCTCTATTTCAGGGTCCTCTTGCTGCACCAAGTCTTCAACACTTGACAAAAGAGGATTTGAGTAAGATATATTTTGGAGAGTTCCGAATATTGGATATCAATGGGGCACACTGCTTTCTCACAAGGACTGGGTACGATTCCCTTCTTGTCTATTTTATCTACCTAAATTACCAATAAGGAACTTGATGTGCAATGTTTCTATCTGGATTTTCAGCTAATTGACAATCATCGTTTATCATTGGAGATAGCCATGACGACTATTGATTACTGTTTTTCCTTTTACTGAGTGTTTTAGGTACACTGGTGAAGATGGATTTGAAATTTCTGTTCCATCCGAGCATGCTTTGGACCTTGCTAAAGCGATCTTAGAAAAATCTGAAGGGAAGGTGAGGCTGACGGGGCTGGGTGCTCGAGACAGCCTCCGGCTAGAAGCTGGTTTGTGTTTATATGGCAATGATATGGAGCAGCACACAACACCTGTAGAGGCTGGACTTACATGGGCCATAGGGAAGAGAAGAAGGGCAGAAGGTGGCTTTCTTGGAGCTGAGGTAATTCTCAAACAACTTGCAGATGGTCCATCAATCAGACGTGTCGGTTTCTTCTCTTCTGGCCCACCTCCAAGAAGCCACAGTGAGATTCAAGATGAGAAAGGCGCAAATATTGGAGAAGTCACCAGTGGAGGATTTAGTCCCTGCCTCAAGAAAAACATAGCCATGGGGTATGTGAAATCCGGGTTACACAAGGCCGGGACCAAAGTGAAGATTGTGATTCGAGGAAAGGCAAACGATGGAGTTGTCACAAAATGCCATTTGTACCAACAAAATACTACAAGCCATCCTAATTCAAGTGGTGGCGCTTTTCAGCTCTGGAATAAACTAATTGGGATCTGTTTCACCTCTTTCTATGAAATTTGAGTACTGCACTCGATACTAATTTTTATTTTTCTAATTGTTATTGTTTGCAGTGTAATGAAGTATTTCTTTTGACTTGCATTGAGTATGCTTCACTATAATATTGAAAATCTGCAGTAGTTATTCTGTCTATACAAGTGGTGAAGATGGTTGCATGGATAAATGGTCATTTAGGAGAAAGATGCATCATTAAGAAGCTTTGGTTATGGAGAATGTGGCTCATCCCATATAGCAATGCTGGGTCACATTAACCAAAACGTGACAGGAAAATAGGCTAATCTCATCAAAAGTGAAACTTTTGAAGAACAGGAACCTCATGGTACAAGTGAGAAGCTTCTTTATTTTCTTTTTCTTCATATAGTCTCGTAATGAAACAATTTTTTTATATATGTAATTTAACGGTATTGAAATCCTATACATTAAATTTATATAAAGCCATTCAAGAATGTCGTATCATGGTTTGTTTCTCTTGCTTGTTACTTGTTAATTATCTGATCAGACATGTATAGATTAGATGTAATTTGAATAAAAAGAAAATAAAGAACTTTGTTAAAATAAAGCACAACTCAATTGCTGAATTTAGTTTCCATGAGAACTTAGCATAGGAATTTTTGTGTAGTCTTAGTACAAAGTTTTAAATGGCAAAATACCAAACCATTATCAAATTGCAGCTCTGAGAAACTTAATTCTACATATCAAGAACAACCATTGTCAAGGGACAACCCAATCCTTTGACATGATCAAGTACGCCGCCAGGTTAGTCATGAAGAGTTCCTAAGATATCATCCTCTCTATAGAGATGGTACCTGAAACAGTATAAAAAGCCAAATAAGGCTGTCAGTAAAAATATCAATAACATTATTGCGCTTAGGCATAACTAGATATCAATCTGGCTAGACTAGTATATTTATATTTTCCATACTTGTAGATCTTTGAAAGCAAGACGCTATGCAGGTCTAGTAATAGCTGTTGCAATTGGACTTTCAAACACACAACTTTAACCTTAAGGCTTATTATATGCTCTACAATTTGATCAACAGCAGAAAAAGCAAAATTCACTACTTGTTAACAAACTTAATAGAGATTCAAGCATTAAAAGAAAAATGACACTACATTACATATTTCTAATTGCAAATTACTTTTCCAATTAAATATTAATTGGAATTCATTCCTAAATCAGAGCGCACATACATTGGCTTAGGCAACCACTTCTATGGTGCAGGCTGCCACTACCCTACAAACCAGTGGTATGTGGTCCTTATGAAAAATATAGTTTTCCTTTCATGAATGAAATCCGCAAGTAACTCTACAGCTAGCACAAGGTTCATAAATACAATTCTCCCCAAGCTTAATTTAGAGAGAGAGAGAGAGAGAGAGAGAGAGAAACAATTGGTAGCAATTTCAAAAGTTAGAAAATCAGAAATCAAAGATTATGTAACAAAGGCTTTATTAGGAATTAGGGAAAGCTTCAGTATTTATAATCATGCAGATCACGTAAGGTACGACAGTGTCATTACAAAGATGATATATTTCTTTGCCAACTTCCCAAGCTCATCTAAACTAGTCTATAAACTAAATAAAAACGATCAATTACTTGCTCACAAAACCAAAATGGTATATAAAACAAAAACTAAAGTATAGAGTTCATAGACTATTTATAATAACACTAAGTAAAGCTTACCCTTTATCACCGAGCTTCACTTCAGTTCCTCCATATTCAGGCAAAAGAACTGTTTCTCCTTCCTTTACATGTACTGGAATAAGTTTCCCATCTCTATCACGAATTCCCGGACCCACAGCAACAACTTTTCCAGAGTTAAGCTGAATTTTCAAGCATTTAACAAAGATATATCAGTCCATCATGAAGAATAACTACCATGAGTAAAAGTAGCTCATCTTAGATAATGAATATGTACTTTGTCATCAGTGTATCACACATTTTGAACCTTCTAATCTAGAGAAACTTTTTACGTGACCAGAGACATCAAATTAAAAATCATCCGATGGATGCAATATATGGAGTAAAAAAAGAAAAGAATAAACTTCGTCAAAATCTCTCAATTTATCATTTCTCATGAAAAGGGAAGAAAATAGCTACTGGATCAGCGGTTGTTTCTATTTTACAAAGATTAATTATTCAAATGCATGTGTACCAGCATATTCCTTTTAATTAATGAGACGCAGTTCCAATAATTGGAAACTCTATAAATAGGATTAAAAACAGACGTCGGAGTTCAACATCATATTTTCCTATACAACAGCAAGAGAACAGACATTATTCATTAAAATGGGCAGACTTCAGCTGGTGAATTAGAATAGATATGTAAAGAACATCAACAATGAAACAGTTATAAAATGAACACCCATACAGAATTTGGAACAATAATGCAAAGCCACAAAACAGAAAACATAAAAGATGGCCACACACTAAAAGCAGTAAGAAGCTCGCAATCAAAAGCAACTCCAAAGCAGGGGAAAATACTAGGCAATGATACAAACTCAATTTATTAGAGATATAACTATTGCAATCACAGCCAAACAAAACTATAATTAAATACATAAAATCATCTTAAGAAATTGAAATACAACAGGAACAAAACCCATATTGCAAAATAAAGCTAGAACCCAAATTACAAGCATATGAAATCAAAGCAAAAAGAAAAGCCAACTTTTCTTTTTAACCATAATTTGGTATTTCAAGAGAAAGCTAATCGGCGATAGAATTCCGAAACTACCCAGTTTTGGAAAAATTTGAAGAATAATAAGAAGAATGCAGAGAAAAGAAAGGAGGAATCGCGAATAAACCTTGGAGGTTTTCTCGGGAAGAAGAATTCCGGAGTTGGTCTTGGAAGGAGGAACAATTTTCTCAACGAGAATGCGATTGAACAATGGGATCAGACGCTTCGCCATTGACGACCCTAAACAAGTGCAGAAATGGAGGCAAAGGTTGAAAGGAGACTAGAAGCTTCTTCTTCTTCTTCGTAGGCCAAAATGTTAGGGTTTAAGAGAGATTTAGTGCCGCGTGAATTTACACCACTGCCCCAAGACTCGCCATTTATTCCATTATGAAAATATCAATAATAAAATGTATCATTCTCATACAAAAATAAATTATAAACATATATTTAAAATGTAATACAAATGTAATCTGTTACTAATTACACATTAAATGGCAAGCACTAGAAGTTCAAATCAAATGCTAAAGTAATGATAAAAATATAATAGCATCCTCTTATTAAGTCGTTTGATTTAAATTTTTAATTTTAAATTTATACTTTCAAGAAGTACATTTGTATTTTATTTTTTATTAAATTTTTATGAATTAGCCGATTCCCAGAATATATAAATTGCATAATTTAAGAAGATAACTCTAAACAATCACATGCTAGATTAAAGTAACTTAGAATTATAGAACTTGCATAATTTAGAATTATACTGTAAATAATTTTATATTTACAGCTGCTTTTCTTTTCTATAGTAGAGCAACTTTGGGAGAAAGCAGTCCAGAAAGCTGAATGTATCTTGGAGTGCCACTCCACTCATGCTGTTTGGACCCCTTTAGGCCTCGTCACTTGTATGCCACGGTCCTATCAAACTCAAGAGCCCTGGTTAGGGAAACATGCAGCACCACATTTCTATTTATAATAAAACAGAGGATTCAATCATACTCAATGCTGTTGAGATTGACATTCTTAAACATATGGATCAATTACCTACTTTTAATCAACATGGTCTGCTTATTATACATAGCATTGCCAAAATAGCACGTATTCATGTATGATCTGGTTCAACTTGTTGGATGTCAATGTCATGGTTAACAAAAAACTTTTGTCTTACGAATCCATCCAACAGTAACTTGACTGGATCAATTCCTGGGTTCGTGGAGGATGTAAAATCTCTCAAATTCATGTAAGCCACCATTGGAATCTGCTCATGTAATTATGATATTACTTGTAATAAAAGCAATCCATTAATTAATTTATATTTGGAAAATTAATTTATGTACAGGAATTTGAAGGGCAAAGAATTGTCTGGTTCAGTTCCTAGTGCTCTTCCAAAGAGATAGGAAGCTGGATTACTTACTTTGAGGTATGCCTCATGCCTTGTCATCACAAACGAGAGTGTAGATGTCAAATAAATACGCACAACAAACAAACACACACACACACACACACATATATATATATATATATATATATATATTGCAGGGCTAAAGTGTTGAGTCAATCCAAACATAGTGTAAGACTGTGGTGCCAGGAAAAGTAATAGAGTGTTGAGTTGGTCAAAACCAATGTCCTTTTGAACTTGGAGAGCAGTACTAGTACCAATACCTAATTCTTCATCATCATTCGCAATTACTTGGGTCATATTTTGGCAACCATATACTACTACCATTGCTGTAAGTTGTTATTCATCAAAAAAATTGCTGTAAGTTGTTGCAGACTTTTCACCGTTGAGGTTAAGCCATTAGATTTGTCAGTCCATCACACAATGATACACTCAACAATTTCAAATTTACGAACGACATTACTGATGGGGAAGGAACTAAGCTCTTTAAATCTTCGGAGCAATACACATTTAGAGATTCCACAGCTTGAAAATCTAGCTTTCCATGGTTGCCCTTCATCACTATGCTTTACTAGCACAGATTCATCAAGTTGGGAGGTAGCGCAGCTCCAATTTTCTCAAACGTACATGTGGGTACTGTGCTGTTCTGCAAGCAAAGTTGTTCCACAAATATAAGTATTCCACTCTAATTCTCTCAATATTTTGAAATCCTTGAATGAATATTAACATGAGTGAGCTAACAGTTGCTAAGTGTAGATTGTTTTAATTAGCTTTGGAAAAACTACGCACTGTTGTTGAAGACTGAATTATCGCCATGCCAAATCTCACTTGCCACATTAATGTTGTCCCAAATTCTACACTTTCGGCCTCTAAGTTTTATAGGGAACATAACCTGATCATCATAATATGTATATATATTGACTATGATAAAAGACTACTTCAACATATATATAACAATCCCAAAATTAATAGTCAACATCAACAACATATTTGATACTAAATATAATAATTTCGGATCCAATATGTTCCCCACTAAAAGAATAATACGCTACATAGGAGTGCAGTGATTTGTAGCAAATTATTTACAATTCAAGAAAAAATTAAAAATCAAAAATCAAAATATTACCAAACGGGCATTAAAAAAAATTTAACTAAAAGTGACAAAATATTAATTTTGCCATGAAACATTGCTTTGTGTGATAAAATTTTATTTTGCGCCTATAGCGAACTTTTCTTGTAGTGAGTGTGTAGAAAGTTTATTTTGTAATTGAAAATTGAGTCAAACAATAATTTTAATTTTATATATGTTATAATATATATGTATATATATATATATATATATATATATATATTTTTTGTTGTTCACTTGGCTAAGGACCCTAAATTTAATAAATAACCCCATTTTAATATTGGACTCTCAGCCCAAGCCTGAAACCTGACCACATGCCTGGCCCTGCGAGTTTTTCTTCCCAACCATCGCCAACTAAAGTCTTGTCCTTATGGACAGAATTTGTCCCATTTTAAGAATGAGTAATTTTTACAATAATTTTCTTCATTTATTAAGTCTTACGTCACTCCATCATAAGTAAAGGAGAAATGACAGCATAACCATCACTGTTAAAATATATATTTTTTAAGGAAAAAAAAAAAAAGAAAAAAGAAAGGAAGAAGAAGAAGAAAACACCAACCCTAACAAAACCTATTACAACCACCAAAACAAAAAGAAGAAGAAAAAGAAGAAAACACCAACCCTAATAAAACCTGCCAACAGTCATACACCAACTTCTTCTATTTATGGTGACAATTTCATGATATTTTCATCTTCTGTTTCCTTTTTCTTTTCCTTTTTTTTAGCTTTATGCATATAATATATATATATATATATATATATATATAACATACAAATCCAGTAATCTTCCTTTTAATTCCTCAAAAATAAAGATTATTACTTATAGGCTAGGCAATTACAACATTAATTGCTTCCAACCCAATAAAGGAAGAAGAAGAACATAAAAAGAAGTAAAAAAAAAATTGCAACATTAACCTGAAACATTCACATATGGACATAACAGCAGACACTTAGCCATCCCCATCTTATATATTCAACAAAAATAAAATAAAAAATAAATATCAAAGCCTGAAATGCAGTAATAGAAATCAAGCTCTCATTTTACAATCAATTATTCTATACGTACTTATCTATTATGTAAAGGATTGGGACCAGTGTGAATTCTTCTCTTTTCATCACCAAAAACAGAATCACCATCTTCAATATCTTTATCTCCTCCTACTACAACAAAGCGGGCATTAGATTTAGCAGAACCAAGCGGATGATCAGAGACAGCACTAGTTTTGGCGCTTCGAAATTTAGCAGACCCATGAGCAGAAGAAGTTGAAGTTGAAGCATGTAAAACTAATAGGAAGATGAGCACCAAAAGTAGAAGAGAAAAGCAAGAAGCAGCAAACCCTTTTGTGACACCCATCTGTTTCACTTTCCTGCTCCTTCAGAAGTAGAAAATGCATGGGAATCTTCCGTATGTGTGTCGTGCTCAAAACCCTATAAAAGCAAAGACACACACACAAAAGCTACTCTTTGTTTGGATCTGCAGGTTTATATAAAAAGTTCTCCAAAAAGAATGCTGCTTAATTGGGAGATAGAATGCCTGGGAGAGAGAGAGAGAGAGAGAGAGAGAGAGAGGATCTGATGGGGTTTTGTGTGTATGTGGGCGTAAAATATGTGTTTTCTTGGAGTCTGAGCTCTGAAAATTGTAGGGGAGAGAGTCAACTACGAAGAGTGAGAGTCAAAATGTTGCATTGGGTGTGGTGCCTGTAAGAAGGAGATAAATTTGACTCTGAAGGGGTGTTTGGGTACTGATTTCAAAGCCCATTTGTTAGTTTCAGGGAAACCAACCACTACGTACCACAGAGAGATGAAGAAGAAGTTCGGGTATTTGTTTGATGTCAATCTTGGGCTTAGGGGGATATAAAGCAATTCTGGATTTTTCATTTTGTTTTTCTGTGAGCAAGTGTGCCAGTACTGTGTTGTAATTGAGTGTGTATACTGTGCACTTACGACATCAAGTATATGTATGTGTGAGCCAAGTGTACTTTTATTTTGTGAAACAGAAGCAAATTATAATTTGGTTTTGATGTGTACTAATATTATTTAATGCTTGTAAATCTATTTTTTAAGGTGAATAAGATGAATCCTTCAAATATTTTTCTCAAATAGTTTTTGACCTTAGTGATCATGTAATGCCCTTTCCTAAAATCATAGTAATACCAAATTAGACTACACTAATATATACATATTTTATCATCTACTCCCTTAATTAACTTTTATGCTCATAAATATATATATATATATATATATATATATATATATATATTACTCTAGCACATCAGCTCAAATTGGTCAAAGAACAGGGTAGGGGTTGAGAAGTGGGTCGTAAAGTGAGGACAGTGTATTTGTGGAGTGTGTTTCTTTCTTCGGGAAAATGATGTTGTCTTCATTTGCTTTCATACAAATCACTTGGAAAAAGCCAATATGTACATGAAAGTCATGGCTATCTAATTGATTTTGCACCCAAATGAGACCTGAAAAACTTGGCTGAATACTAATATTGAAATATTTTTTCTTTGTTTTTGAAAAGATAATTTTTTGAGAGAGGTTTTTCTTTTACTTGCTTTATTAATTTCTTCACCATTGGCTTTAAATGGTTCATCATGGTTTTATAATTATAGTACTGCACACATGTAATTCCCAAACTTACAACTCAAAAGAAAAAAACATTAATGCCTCAAACAGCCCATGGGAAAATGAGTATGCTTTTGCCAGTTGTGTAGGCCACCACACTTCGTATACAAATTGATGGGTTTTGCCAACTCAGCTACTAAGTATAAATTAATTGTTTTACTTTGTTTTGGTTTCCAAAAATAAAAACTAAGAATATTATTACTCAACACCTAATCTAAACCAACCTGACAACTAATAGTTTTGATGTTCTCTTCGACATCATAAAGTAAAACCTGATAGGTTTGCATAAACCCCACACACATCTTACCCTAATTTTCTAACTTAAAATTCTATATCTCTATGTAATCCTCACTTTATTTATTTTCTTTCTTTCTTTCTTTTATCATATCACTACCTATTGTAGTCTATTATAAAGTTATTAAAAAGAGCTTCTTCTTTTCTCTAAAGGAGAAAATAGCTAGTTTAAGAGCATACTGGTATAGCACAAATGCCCATAAATGCAATTGTGTGAATTCAACTCCGCCACCAAAGTACCCCTCCAATCTTTCTGATATATCCATGTGGATCTCTCAGAACGATGCTTGGTTCCTAAGAAAATGCATGTGTGCTTTTATTACAGACACTTTTTTCACTCTTTACTCTTCCACATATATATGAATACACATAAAAAGTACATAACTTTCCTCTATAGCTTCTTGAACACATCTCAGAGGTGATCATCAACAAGAATTCCTCCAACCCATTAAAGTTTTTACATTCCCTGCTTGAAACTTTCCAAGGTCACGGCCCAGAAGACACATCCCAAAAGAGATCATCAACAAGAATTCCTCTAACCCTTTCAGTTTACATTTCATATATACATGAAACTCTTTTAGGTCACGACCCAAGCATACACATCTGAGAGGTTGTCATCATCAAGAATTCCTTCAAGCTATTCAAGTTCACATTCCATACATTAAACTTATTTAGGTCATGAACTGTGGTGATCATCAATAAGAATTAATTTCTCCATCCCATTCAAGTTCAATATTCACATTTCATACATGAAACTTATTTAGGTCATGACCCAAAAAAGCTCAGCTACACATGACCTAACAAAAGGCCAACTTCTTGATGATGGGGAATAACCCACCCCTCTCCTCAAAGTTGAGGCAACAAAAAGAGAAGCTGACTAAAACATTTAGTGAGAGAATGCTATACAAATATAAATAGCTTTGACTGACAACAACCAAAAGTTGAGACAAACTGTTATTGAGTACATTAGGGTTATGATTAAGGAGAGACTCTCTATAAATTGGTGGGCAAGCAAAGGCACTCATTTAATTAGTGTTTCCTTTTAACTTTTTTCATTTTGTTTTTTGCTTTTGAATCTCACTCTTTATTATACTTGGTCAAAGTCATGGTGCTCTACCATCATTGGGATCTCAACTACTTCTATAAACTGTGACAAGAAAGAGGGACATGAATTTTCCCCAATTAATCATAGCCTCCCCAAGTTAATTTCTCAACAGCTTTTAGGGTAACTTGCTCTAAATTATTAGTGTGGAGTAACTCCTCCAGCTCTTCTTAATCATGCCATTAAAACAGTTAATGGATATGGACCTGCATATGCCTTTCAGTTTTCACGTTTGCAGAAAATTTTTGTTTACTAGAAATTAATTAAAAGATTTAAATAATTTATTTTATGTATTTATATTGTTGTCAATATATGTATAAAATTTCTAATGATGCAGATATATAATATATATTTTTATATATCATAACCAGTGGAGCAGATTACATCTTAACCCCATGTGGAGAATCTAATTATAAATGACTGATGAGGTCCCTGGAGGTGGCTTTTGTAGTTTTTTGAGCTTTGGACTTCCTTTTACCCAAAAATAAATAAATAAATAAAAATGTCTTAATCCCAATCCTCACATGCACCACAATCCAAAACTTATACAATCTGAACATTTCAATGATTCAAATAATTAGAAGATTTCTCCACCGAAAGAAAACAAAACAAAAAGTATTCTAGACGTGAATTAAATATTTATTTATATCTATTCATCGATACATTTATTTATGTGGGGCATCAAAACTTATAAACTACAACATTTGGGACACTTTCTATTTAACTGCAATAGGCAGCTCACAGGCTTAAGATGAGGCATACAAAACAGTACTGAATACAATGACTATTCTCCCTCCTAAAAAGAAAACAAAGAAAACACTATTCAGCACAGATTGTATTGGGACTGGTAAGCGTAGTGCAGCCACCAAATGGGAGCATGCAATGTGGACTTCGCTAAAGCACACGTCGTGCTTAATAGCATTATTCGAAAATAGAAACATAAAAACCTGGATCCATGGCATTGGATTTATTACAAACAATGAGGGAGTGAAGATTTCAACTTATCTAACCTATAATTTCTATATTTTAGAGCCATCGGCTGCAACGCGGCACAAGGCAATGGCAGTCTTTGAACCAGATGGGCGACCTAGTTGCTTGCTGATGAAATCTCCAGCCTTCATGAGCTTTGCCAAATCCACATTTGTTTTCACACCAAGTCCATCGAGCATGTAAACTACGTCTTCAGTGGCAACATTCCCCGAAGCTCCTTTGGCATATGGACACCCACCTAACCCCGAAATGGAGGTATCCACTATGCTAATCCCCATCTGTTAAGCCAAAAGAACATCTTGTAAGATATTAAATCTTGCTTTCCGTTTTATGAAATTAGCTTTCATCCTGATCACACACACATATATATACACATACATATATACATATCTATATATATATATATATATAGAATCTAAATTCCTACAGTTTGTCCATAAGCGCAGGAAAGCTTACTTGGAGGGACACCAAAATATTTGGAAGAGATTGTCCGTAAGTGTCATGGAAGTGAACAGCCAGGTTCTCAACAGGAACAACAGCCATCACAGCTTCAAGCATTGGAACAACAGTCCCTGAAGAAGAAAAGGCGAGACAAAAATAGATAAGAGAACCATCAACCAATTATCGAAACACAATCACCGGGTCAAGCATCTGCTACGAGAAATCTCTATCTAATGCACATATATCATAAACTAAGAACTAATCTATGCTAAAATGATTTCTTACTCAAGAACAAACTAAAATAAGAGTGAAAAAGGAGTTGGAATTTCAAAATATGGTACAAATTAACAAAATGGAAAGGAAAAGACAATGTTTATGCTTTTCTTTAACTAGATACACATTACACAGTAGTCATGGCCCAAAAATTTGTCTGTCAGATGTGTCCCAAGAGACATTATACAGTCATATTTGTGACAGATTCAGTAGTTTGAAGCATAGAACATTACCAGGCGTAGCAACCCCAATTGTGTCACCAAGAGAAATTTCAAAGCAGCCCATTTCATAAAGTTCTTTTGCCACATAAGCCACTTTAGAGGGTGGAATTGCTCCTTCAACAGGACATCCAACAACACATGATACGTACCTATCAAGTTAGTGCCAATCCATTAATCTCAGAATCACCCAAACACAATAAAAATATTTTTCTCTATAGCATAAGCAATAAGCATTAAACATTATCACAAAATAAAATTGACACAGATTCAGAGAAGAAAGTTCATTTTCATAAACCCTTCAAACTATAAACTGTAACTCACCTAGGTTTTTTTTTCTGAATTCAATCCATTATATATAATGGTCCTCCCAAGAAATTTGAGAGAGAGAAAGAGAGACAGATAGGGATGAAATGGAAACATACCCTCGAACAGGAATTGAAAGCTCCTTCGCAGCACGAGTTACAGCACCATAGCGAGCAAGACTTTCTTCTATGCTACAATTGACATTTGACTTTGAAAATGACTCAGAAGCTGATGCAAAAACCGCTACTTCCTTTGCACCAGCTGCAACAGCAGCTTCAAAGCCCTGAAGAAGTTGACGTAGTAGGTCAGAGAATCCCATCATAAATGTTTACATAGTATTGTTTGAACTCTGTTTTCCTCAAGATTACCCACTTTTAGATTAGGTGTCAAAACAGGCAATCTGGCACCCTCTATATTACAAACTGCTTGCATTACATCCTTTGCATCTGCTAGCTATAGAAAAAGAAAGTGAACAAATTTAGGCAATCTATATTCAAACCATAACAGCAATATATTGATATGGTCAACTAAAAAAAGCAAGCTTCCTAGTTTCATAAAGAGAGAGAGAACGAGAGCTACTATGGTCTCCCATAAAAGCAAAATCAACAAAGTCCTATTGCTGTCACCAATAAATCAAAAAGTATTGCTGTTATCACTATCAAATTTATGTTTCAAGAAAATAAGATGCACAAAGGCATCTGGATTGAACTTAATGGAATTTTCAGGTTACCAATGAATGCCCACTAAACTTTTATTTGGGTCTTATTTTAATTTCTTGCAAAATTATACTATTATTAAGCCTTAGCACAAAACTAAAAAAGATTATAAACTTAATTCAGTGCAATACATAACATAACAAATTACCTGAGGAACCCATTTGGGTGAAACAAAGCTCGTAGCCTCGACAACAGACAATCCAGAAGACACTAGCCTATGAATCAGTTCAACCTTTACAGCAGTAGGTACAATATCCTTCTCATTTTGTAGTCCATCCCTTGGACCAACTTCAACTATCTTCACATACTTTGGTATACTTTTAATAAACTGTTTTATGCATAAACGTAGTTAGGAGATGCAAAAAATAAAAATCACAAAGGGTGTACAAGGAAATAATATTTTGAATTGTGAACCTAAATGAAATATATACAGTACTAAACATGTGGCACTGGTTCAGTTATTGAATCACCTTATTTGTTAAATTCTGTATGCCTTTTTCATCGCCCTTGGAGTTATATTGATGATCTGGAGAATACCATGAATCAAAACCATTTCCCTGTACCACGTCATTCCTGCATAAACTTGAAGTCCTTTGGTTGAAGGAGTCCTCTTTGTAGAAGTCTCTATTATGTCTTGTCCATGGGAGTGCCTCTCTTGTACCCTCATCATAATCTTAGCAAAAAGAAAGGATGTTTCAGGTTGTACAATCAATAAAAGATAACATTTGATTAAAGATACCAAACATAGTGACTAAAATATGTAACATCAAGACTATGAATATGCAGTATACTGAAGGTAATAAACAATTATGAATAAGCTATTTACCTTGGGAAAGGATAGCATAGAAGCATTCACCTTTAAACTGTAACCTAAACCAAATACAAGTGATTGTACTGGTTTTCTCTAATGTGTTCAATGGAGTCAATTTGATGGTTTGGTTAGAACAATCAGATAATTGAAAACATTATGGATCACGCAGTTTCTTAATCTTCTGTGTAAACCCTTATTTTTCAATGTGTATTGGAATATACAAAGATGAAAACCAATATTATGTATTGGTATATACAAAGATGAAAATCAATATTACACAACATGTCCTCCTTTGTTCTAGTGGCTGAATGCTTGAAACTAGTTGCAATATAGGGAATCTGATATGTATTCCATTTATGAAAATGCGACGCCAATTAGGCAGTTTATAACTTCAAAAGTAGACTTCATATCCCAGAAAGGACTGGCAAAAGCCTCTTTCTAATGTATGTGCATAGAAAAAATTAACATCAAAATCAACTCATCCTGATTTCCTTGTTTGCAGTAAGTGTATTGTCTTAGCTTGATAAACATACTTGAACACACTTACTGAAAAGGAAATCCTGCACCATATATAAAGTTCATTTGATCTGTCAATAGACAAATGAACTCATCACATACACATGTACATGACAAATGGGTTCCAAAACAAATCAGCAAACAAATCACTTACTCGTAAGAATTAGGCGTGCTACAACTTCTTCCTTCAATCCAGCGCTCCCCATGCCCATGTTATTTTCATAAGGCCGGCAAGCACCCGATGAATATCTCTGGATCCTTTCTATTGTACTCATGCTTGGAAGCTTGTCAAAACCAAGTGGCTCCTCCAAGCTTGACATGATGGAAAGCAGATGGAAAAGGCTGAGCAGGATCAAGTGCAAAACAGAGTAAGAGCTCTGGTACAGATACTGAGTTATTTCAGACCTTAGCAGCTAGAATTATATCAAGGTCAGACCACGAGGCCAAATCTACATAGAAGTCTTCCTAAATTAATTGAAGTGCTTGGAAGTTTCACCTTTAAATAATCACATAAACTAGAATGTATTTTCTGAGTCCTTAAGGAAGCATCAGGAAAATCACTTTAAGGTATGACATATCAGCTGACAAGCTCAGCGGTAAGCACATTTAGTTTCATTTCCATAACCTGGAACAATTGATATCATATCTCTGAAATGTAAAAGATAAAGCTAGCTGTCATCTTGAAGTCGCCATTCTGTCCTAGCTGTTGTCAATTATTCTATAGAATCTAGGTCATCAACTCTACCTCAGCACCTCAATGTTGCTTCTTCAAACCAGCCACTAATGCTAATGTTATATCCCTTCAACTTCAACCACCAAACCAAGTTTAACTTCATTACTCGTTATTGTGATGTATATGCAATCTAATCTTAACCCAACTACAACCTCGTGTGCCTCAAACATGTAATTGTTTGTAGTACCTTTTCTTTTTTCGGCACTATACATCTCAAGATCTTCATTCAAACGAAAGTAACCTGACTAATGTTTTACTTTTCTTATTTAACATCTGCATAGTGATGAAATGATTCATCAATTCTCATATAAAACCTTGTAATGTTTATTCATTTTTATCTGTAAAGAGCTTACAGACACAAATCCCCAGAAACAGTTCAGTCTTGACTTCATCAAAATTTAATACTTCTGGCCACTATACAGCCCTAATAGGTTATGACACATGAACTCAAATGATTCTTCTAGTGAGATTTACGTATAAAACCAACCTGCTAGGTAAGACATTCTAGTATTAAATATGTTAACTAATATATACCAGTGCAGAGAAATGTGAATTTAGTAAGAAAAGGGTAATTTTCCCTCAGATTTGACAATTTTAAATCCTATCCACGTTATTGCTCTCTCATCTACGAAACTCCATACATATTCTATTACACTAAAGAATCCCATTTCACATATTCCTACTATATGTCAGCAAGAAAATGTTCACGTTCCAAATAAACAATGATCCATAAGCAAAACCTATCAAAAACTAACTGCAAAAGCATTCAAGAACACAATAACCAGCAGGAAATGAAACATTAATCACAAGATAATATCACGTAAACTAAGTGATCAAAGTTATAGTCAAAATCCTAGCATCAAAAAGGAATTAAAAAAAAATGACCACTATATGGTCAGTAAGAAAAGCAAGCAACTTAGAACAGAGAAAAACCGAAGAGTTAAACAAACACATTCAAAAGAAGGTTCCTTTAACAACCAAACAGAAAGTGAAAAAAATAATAATAAATGACTAAAAGAGGAAGGAGAAGCAAACAGACCTGAAGTTCCTTGAGAAGGAAGGAAAGGAAAGAAGGAAATCTAGGGCTTCTGACGCAGACGAAAGAAACCCTAGAATTTAGGAATGGATTTGGGAATTTGGAATTCAGGAGGTGTTAGACGGACAGAAGACGGAGGAAGGAAGGAAGGAAGAGAAGGTGACGAAACGTGCCAGAGAGCCTGTTTCAGCGAAAAGCTTTGTTTGGTTGGTGGAATGTCTCAACGCCATAACTGCTTTTATACCCAACCAACCAAAAATTGAATTAAATTAATAAAATTAATACGCTGGGTGGGGTCCAATTTCGTCGTTTGGGCTCCAGAGGACATGAATTTGAATCGCTTCGTTTTTTCCCACAGGAAAGCCAAACAGTGCGTTAAGGAAAATGGTGGTAGGTAGTTTTCAGTTGGAAGTTGGGTTATTGCTTTCCTAATTTATTTATTTTTTAATTCGTGCTTTTATTTTCCTCCGGTTCAAGCAATTGGTTGTTGTCCAATCCTGGAGTATACTGTTCTTTACACTCTGTACACCATGTCCTCTTCATTTGCAATACCAATATTATAATTTTAAAACTAAATTATAATTTTACTTTTGAAATGACAAATTAGTTAAGTCATTATTTTTTTCAAATTTTTAAATTGGGAACGTGACAAACGTCTATATATAATATGTACAAGGGATCCTAGGTGTATACTAAATGATATAGTCAATATTAATTTAATATGATAAAAAAATTATAATAATTATATATTAAAGAAATTTATTCAAATTATTTTTTCTAAATAGATTTTTAATATAAAAATTTAAATATTTTTAATTATGTTAAGTTATAAAATTATTAAATTTTTTTTGTCTAGTTGTTAACGTTACCTTAATATATCATTTAAAAATGCATTTATAATCCTATAATTTAGAATCCCTAAGAAAAAGCAAATTTTTCTTATTAGTTTTATTTTTAGGATTTTTAACCAAAAATACCGAACTGTTTTTTTTAAAAAAATAAAAGTATAACCACTTTTACAAAAGCACCCAAACAGATTTTTTAAAAGCTGCACAGATTCGTAGAGAAATTTATTAATTATAATTGACTTCATACCTTTGATTTACATTCTTATTTGACTGCCACTTTGGGATATTTTCATGGTTGAATTAGTTGAGTTGACTCCTCAACGGAGTAGTTTGATTTACTTCTGTAAAGTGTTTTTTTTCTTAAATAATATTTAATAATAACTATAAGTACTCAACCAAACAATCAATATATGATTACCTTAAAATTTATATCGCTCTTAAATCTTAGAGACAAAATATAATTTATAAAATGGGATTTTCATATTTTTGCAATCTTATCTTTATTTCACTAATTTTATATTAAAAGAACGAATATCATTCTCATTTTAAATTATAATAACATATATATTTATCTGAAACTGGCACCGGCTGACCATAAAAAAAATAAATAAATAAAAAATCATAGTTATAAATTAAAGGCCAATGAGACGTTACACGTGCGGTTCAGGTGTCACGTCAATTCTGCGTTTGGCAAAGCTGTTGTCGTCAGACCACAAAATGAAACTCGTACGGAAAAAAATAAAAAAAAAATCTAACGACACTAAACCAGATGATGCCAAGTGTCTGAATAAAATGCGGGCTGCTTTTCTTTTTTTTCTTTTTTTATTTTGCATGTGAAATAAAAGAGGTCCTTTTTTTTCTTTTCTTTTTTTTAATTTTTGTTGAACCCCACACGATGGAGACCTGGTAAAAACATACTGAACATGATCAAAACGGGTCCTTTTTTAATTATTATTTTTCGATTTTCTATGATGGGGTTTTATTAAGATTAATACTATTTAATACAGTTGTTTTCTTTTTCTTTTTATGCAATTTTTGTGTTGAAAACTCATATAATAAATTGGTGGCAAGATCTTATTGCTATTTTTTTATATATATATATATATATATATGTGTGTGTGTGTGTGTGTTTTGTGTTCATTGAGAAATGGAAGAAACTTGAGGACATGGTTGCAACATGTTGATGCAAATAAATATGCAATTAGGCATAAAATATAATGATGAAAAATTTAAGAATTTTAATAGTGAAAGGAAAATGTCATTGATTCAATGAAAGGATTGCTGATCATGTATATGATGTGAAATAAGCAAGAGAATAATGACAATTGGAAATTTTACTTTAAAGACGGCATGGAAATTCATATATGAACACATTAATATTTAATACTATGACATTTCAAAGCATAATTCATATATATATATATATATATATATATATATATTGTATATTTTATGAGATTCAGAGGGTATTGACTAACGACAATACATATATATTATTGACACGAGTTTTAAATTTAATATTTGTTTGTGAAATGTCAAAAATGATAATAATTAATAAATTTTATATATTAACATTTAAATGAAACTGTGTATCTTATCATAATTTCAGAACCATTCAACTTTTCCCTAAAATATTATGTTATACGACCCCCACCCCCATATCAATATACAATGTAAATGCAATGACCCTGCCCTTTAATCAATATACAATATATATATATATATATATATATATATATATATGTATAATATTATATGGGCCAGTACGCTTTATTACAAACAAAAGTGAGATTTTACACAATTATTATCAAAAGGTGTTTTGTTTCCACTTTAATAATTGTTTTTATTTTATTATTATTAATTTTATAGAATACGGAGTTTAGAAGGTATTGAATAACGACAAATATATATATACGTTTTATTGACAGGTGTTTTAAATTGAATGATATATTTGTGAAATGTCAAAATGATGATAATTAATAATTTCGATCTACAAAATTTAAAATGAGACTATAAATCTTATCATATCTTATACAGGCCAATAAACTTTCTACAAACAAAGAAGTAAAGTGCGCCATTCTTGTGCACAATTATTATCAAAAGGTGATTTACCAAAATATATATATATATATATATATATATATATATTATTGACACCAGTTTTAAATTTAATAATATGTTTGTGAAATGTCAAAAATGATAAAAATTAATAATTTGAGTTACAAAATATATGTCATGGTTTCAGGTCCAATAAATTTATACGTGAGGTATTGTATAGGTTTAATATATATAATACCCCAACACTCAGGATGCATTCAAGTAGTGTCCACAGGTTTTTAAAAGCAATCACACACATGCACCATGTTAATGTTGGGTTGTTAATTTTAACAGACGCCACCACATCAACATCAGTGGAACATCATGGTGATTGCTTTGATAATTTTACGGAGAATAACTTTCTAAAAGAGCTGGTCTTCCTTATGAAATGGGTGCTCCCTCCTCTCATGGACCTTGACTGCAAAAATTCTCTCCCTCTCCTTCATCTCAAATTGGGTTTCTAATCAAACATCATGGTCTTGGCTGACTTATCTTTATTTTTCAATTTTTTTTTTTGTTTCCATTAGAAGTTCGTGTGACCAATGATATGGCGTTTGTGTAATAGAGTCTGTTAAAATTAACAGTGATTGGTGAGACAACTATTTGTTTGACACGTTGTTAAAATGCAATGATGTGACTTTTTTTTTACAAAAATACATAAACCCTTGAAAAGAGGAATTAAATACAATAAACTCTATTATATAAATATAAATATATGGGCCTCACAGAAATTATTGTTTTCTCTGCAATGACTTTTACGCTCCAATGTCAATTATATAACATTCTACGGGCCAAAACACTTTATCACAAAAAAGAAAAGTGTGAAGTGCGCCATTCTCGTGCACAATTATTTTCAAAAGATGTTCTCTTTTTCCCTTTTAATAAAGCTTGTGTGGTTGTAGAATAGTGACTTTTTTTAATAGGTTTTTGAGTTTATATATATGTAGATTATTTGGTGAAATGCCCACTAAAATAGTATAATTTTTAAAAATACCCATCAATTTATAATTTATATAAATAAGGAAGATGGTCAAACTTTTGTGTTTTATGCTAACTGATAAGGAATTGTAGCCTCCAAGCTTTAATTAGATGTATATTGTTTAAAATATTTAAAAATTATATTGCTTAGTATCAAATTTACTTTACTTTATTTATTTATTTTCTGCATCAATCAAATTATAAAAGTTTTATCTATAATTTCCTCAATACCCACATCAATTATAATTTTTTTTAAATATTCACACTTTCATAATTATATTGAAAATGTCCGTTATTATTTAAAATATTCATTACTTGCCCAGTATATGCAAGATTTGCTACTAAGCGAAAAATAAATATCCAGAGAATCTTTTGTTCTCTACTTGTCGCGGCAGTGATACTCACTATTAAACTACTATTATATAACAAGATAGCCCCTTTGGAATTGGTGGTGCTGTTTCTAGCGACTGAAGTATGAGAAAAATTAATAAATTTATCAAAATTTTATATCTTTTAATACTTATAAAAAATTATATTTTAAAAAATCCCATAAAATAAATAAAAATTAAAGGATTAAAGAAAAAAAATAGAATGAAAAATAATATATGAATAGTTGTATTAAAATATAAGAACTTATAAAAATCTATCTTATATAATACTTTTATTTAAATAACTTGATATTAAAACAAGTATAGTTTAAAAAAAAAAGTCATAAAATAAATAAATAAAAAAAAATTATAATAGCATAGCAAAAAGAAGTGAAGCAAAAAAAATAAATAAATAATTTTATAAATATTTTAGGTAGGGTTAAGGCAACAGCAGACATTTTTGATAAATTATAGGCGCGACGGTATTTTTGATAAAAACATAGTAGGCGTTAGATTTGGAGAAATTACTAGAGCTCTAAGCAAACAAAAAATTTATTATTTATAAACTTTTAATATTTCATGGCATGATGCGCATGGAGTATATTATAATTGTAAATCTTTGTCAATGTTTCATCAAAAAAAAAAAAAAATCTTTGTCAATGTTATGAGCTATTACAATTTACATTATTATTATTATTGTTATTGTCTCGGTCATCTTCTGACTTCTAGTCAGGACCAAAGAAATAGTCTCACCGTGCTGTGATGTTGCAGCGGAGACGAACCAATGGCTGCGTTAGTTGTAAACGTCACGGTCATTTATACCGCAGCGACGGAGCTGATACGCAAAGATCAAGCGATTGCCACGTTGGGTCCCACAAGAGATTCCAGTGGACGCAGCGCGCCGACCAAGGCATAAGATTCATCGGCTGCAAATGTGAATGTGGAATTTTCACCCAAAAGGATAAAAAAAAGAAAAAAGAAAAAGTGAAAGTGAAAGAGAATGTGAATCTATCGGGAAGCTGCCATCTGTCATCAGTCATCGTTTCCCTTCTACTTCTACTATATACACCCTGGCCTCATACTTTATGCAGTCCAAAATGGTTTTCCAATAATCCATCAACGTATATTCATTATTTCACATATAAAAAAAAAACTAAATATTAAATATATGTTAAATTTTAGTGGAGAAAAAAAAAAGGTGATTTAAATTTATTTTTCCAAGAACTTCAAAGAAAAATGAGTAATAAGGCTTTAAATTGGACCAAAATTGTTTGTTTGCTTTAATCGATTAGGTTTAAACCTAACCCTCTTTGGCATTGGCGTTTGGTTGTTTAACTGTTCCTTTATTTTTATTATTTATTTTTTCATGTCACCCACTTTATAATATAATTTAATTTATAACTGTTATCGTTATTATATATGATGTCAATATGTTATTCTATTTGCAATTGTTTATTTATTTTACTTGTTATTTTTGTTTTATAGCTTTGTATAACCAAATTTCCTATCAGTGAGCAGGTATATGGGTGGAGGATGGTTACCTCCGACCGGAGCACGAAGCCAGTAAATTCTAAGAATCGGCTATCGAGCCGAGCAATCCAAGTCAGGATCTAAACGATTGCCTCGCCTTGGCCAAACATGATGTTCTTCTGAGAAAGTTCATTCAAGAATCAATGCTGGATTCTTTCCCATATTACACTTTTTAATTGGGAGAGCCGATCCCGGGACTTGCCCTAAATCAAGGCAAATTAGGTTTCCTATTTTCATTTTTGGATTTCTTACCTTAAATGGGAGGCAAAGCCGCAGTTTATATATACGTCATTAATTCTTCATGATAGTAACGCACCTTCAACTAATCTCGCATTCAAAAGTCCAAAGGTCACTCATTCACATACTGACTTGAGCGTCGGAGTTCTTCGCCTGCATATATCGGTACCCCAAAAGCCTTCACACTTCTTGCTTTCAGGTTGGCGACCGAGTGCACGGCCGCTTAAGCGCGGAGCGTAAATCATTATAAAAGCAGGCTAAGGAGGGCCCAAAGTACGTGTTTTGGCACAAAACCATCGGGCCCGCTCCAAAGCAGATGAATCAATATTACCAATGGTATCCGAAGCGACGCCCAACCTTATCTTCTATGGTCATCATGCCCGACCAACGGAGGAAGAAGTTACGCCCCGGCCATATCATCATCATCCATCACCGGCAAATGAGCTATCGATAATGATAATCGATTCAACTCGCCTCATGGAGAGTTAGTCTAATCAACAAGGGCCCAACAACAGCGCAACGAAGTTCAAGAGTAGGTTAACAGGCAACTTCTGGAAGCCTTCAATGCCGCGTATGGACACCTATGAGCCAAGAAAATGACTTGCCCTAAGAAAAGGGCATCAGTAACGGGCCATGGAAAGAACCCGCCAAGCAGGAAGAGGAGATGCGACAGGCAAGCAGGGTCGAACAAACGTAGCGGCGGGAGAACGTGGCTCGCTCCTCAAGAAATAAGTGGAGTACAATCGGGGGAATCTTATTCCACGACGTAACGCCCTTACGGAGAGAAAGGTGGCTTGAGATCGGCACCGGCCAAAAATCGTGACAAAGGACAACCGACCAACGAGCGTTGGTTCGGCAAGAAAGAAGAACCAATGACTGGTATGACGATATACCGGACACTCCGTTTGTGGATGCAATTACAAAAATCAACACGCCAGCAGTTTTCTCGCACAAAAGTTTACATTATGACTGGAAGCGCGATCCGGAGACCACGCGGATACACTTCAGCAGCCATAATCCCTACTTGCATCCCTACCGATAGAGACGCGATAATGTGCAAAGTGTTCGCTTCAAGCCTAAAGGGTCCCGCCTCGCCTCGTTTAGTCGATTACCATCACGGAGTGTTAGGTCGCTTCACCAATCGGGGCGAACAATTTACGACGCATTTGCATCAGTCGCCGCATCGGCGGATCCGGACGACTTGCTCAGTGGTACGAATGGAGGAATGAACCGCCTGAATTACATCCACCGATTCAACGATATGAAGGTCGAGATTATGGATTATCCGGATGTAGTCAGCGTAACGCTTTCAAGCTGGTTACTTCTGTGCACCAAAATCTATGATTATATGGTTCAAAAAAAGCTAAGGAACCTCTTGCAAACCTTGCAGAAGGCTCAGAGTTTCGTGGTCCTGTAAGAGAGATGAACCGGATATGCAGAGGGCGCTAAGGAGGGCGTGTTGTGCTTCCAAACGCAGCAAGTAAAAGAGCCAACAGTTAAGTTCAGGTGAAGCGACGCTACGGAATATCCGAGAGATCGGCGGACAATCCGTTCGGAAATGCAACGCTCCGACCGCGCGGTTAGAGATTCAAAATGGCAGAACGAATACCGCAGAAGGGATGAGTTTGATGGACCGCCAAGGGACCGCATGCAAAAATTTAGGTTGAACGTTTCCCCAACCCAGTTAGTACGACATATGGAAAGAATTCATAAGGTACGGTGGCCACGACCTATGAATTCAGATCCGAATACAAGAGACAACTCTCTATGGTGTGCCTTTCATAAGGAGCGCGAACACACTACAGAAGAGTGTCGAGCACTAAAACGCAAAATAGAAGAATTACTAAAGCGGGGGTACCTCAAACAATTCAGATTGAGCCTGACAAAAAGGCTCCTGGCAGACGTAAAGAGGAATTCCCCGAAGATTCGACTCCTCAAAGGATGACAATGAGGTAGAGGGCGCGAAAGTCATTCATTCTGTTCATGAGGAGAACGGGGAAGATGGAGGGCCTACCACAACCCATATCACAGTTTCAACAAATTCAACATAAGAGCTAACTATCGCCACAAAGAAATCCACAATGTTGATCGCTTGTACCCCCATGATGACGCTTTGGCGGTCACCCTAGATGTAGGAAATTGTACCATCAAGCGGATATTGGTGGACAATGGAAGCTCGACGGATATTGTGTTGAAAGCACACTAGAAAAGATGGAATCAATCCCCGAAATCCAACCGACCGCAGCCACTCTACTGGGTACGATGGAATGGAGAAATTGGGCCAGTGGAGAATCATCCTCCCGCCACGCATAAAAGCATAAACCTGATGACAGATGATGGTAGTTGACACTCCTCCGCCTACAACATGATCTTGGTAGGCCATGGTTGCACGCAATGAAAGCCTCGCATCATCTCTACCATCGAAAGTCAAGTTCCCAATAAAAATCTGGCGGACGGCGTAGGGTGGACTAATCCACGGCCGTGATTTGTTACATTAAGGTACGTGGACGGAAAACAAATAGCGATCATGTAAGCCGTGGTGGCAATACATTGATAAGATGGATGCCTTGGAAGATCTGAGGACGCAAATGTGATCCGACCACCCGATCGCGACAAAGATTGAACCCAAATGGATCCGGAGGTTCGCTCTATTTAATTCAATTCTAAAAAGACCACCGTAGTACTTTCGCCGGGTCTACGGATGACATACGGAATAGATCCACACATCATCTCACAAGCTGAACGTGAGATCTACAAACCCCATCTACAAAAGCAGGCTTAAGGAAGACTCGTAACGAAACCAAGTCATCAACAGAAGTAGACAAGCTGTTGAAAAATGACTTCGCCGAGTTGCATTATCCAGCCGCTTGCCAATGTGGTAGTAGTTCGAAGAAAACGGAAAAACCCCGGAAGTGTGTATCGACTTCACGGACGGAATTTGAATAAGCCAAAGAGGATAATTTTCACTTCCAAAGATTGATATGATGGTGGACGCTTATTGCCTCTATCGCTACTCGCTTTTATGGACGCTTTACTCGTGCTTATAATCAAATCATGATGCACCCGGATGATCAAGAAAAACAACGCTTGTTACGAAAAGGGAATCTATTGTTACAAGGTCATGCCGGATTCAAAGAACGCCGGTGCCACCTATCAAAGGTTGGTGAATAAAATGTTCGCCGCACATCTGGCTCCTCGACCAAGTGTATGTGGATGACATGTTGGTCAAATCGCGTGTGCGGTGACCATGTACCCAAGACTTGGCTCAGCCTTTACTTGTTGGACGATATCAAATGAAGTTCGAATCCCGTTTACATTTGGGTTGGTTCCGCGCAATTCCTAGGCTATTTAGTGGACGAAAAAGGAATTCAAGCTAATCCGTCAAATAAGTGGCTCGGCTGACATGCCTTCTCCAAAACTATCGCTGAGCAGAGGTTAAATGGATCAATACAATTCCGAATGTATCTATCATCTCCAAAGCATCAATCATTGTCTTTCATTTTTCCGGCATTGAAGGGAAACAAAGACTTTGTATGGATCAAAAAGTGTGAGCGCTGCTTCAACGACTCAAGTTATACTTGGCCTCCACCTATTTTGTCCAAACCAAGAATGGGAGCCATCAGATTTATATCTTCTCCGCCCCTGATCATGCTGCCGCCCCGCCGTTGTCCTAGCGAAGGAAAGGGGCAACATCCCGCTTACTACGCTAGCAAAGCACCTGCGCGGATGGGAAATCCTTCGAGCTCCCTCATTAGATATGCTCGGGCTCGCTTCGCTCTTCCTAAGAAATCAAGACTGTA
>CM017578.2:26533401-26594039 GCA_007844105.2 Rhamnella rubrinervis
CTTTAACTTTAGGTTGGTTATCTATTGCAGGTATCCACCACATGGAAGGAGGGCAGTTGTTATTGAGAATAGTGTGCCCTGGGAAAGGCTTAGAGCACCACCTGTTGATACTCCCGCCTCATGATCTTCATACCTCTGACTGCTTGAATGAGTTACGCCCTGGCGACCACATTGAGATTCAGTGGAGAAGAAACAAAAGAATTCCCTTACGGTTTGTTCTTCACACATGTTTTTTACTAGAGTTTTAGTCTTTTAGGTGCTTTGGTATTTAAAAAAATAAAAAATCTCGGACTAACAATCTATGGCATCTTGTTTTCTATTCTCCAGATATATATATCTTTGTTTTATTTTCTTCTTCCAAATAGTTTGGGTTTCGGTGGTGAAGCAAGAACAGTAGGAAAATTGACTGCAATGTCCAGAAAGATGATCCTACACGTCATACATCTTACTATTTAAAAATAAAATAATAGAATAAAAAGTTTCAACCTAATTTTTATCAGGAAATACCTGTTCAAACTTGCTGATTGCATTAATGACTTTTAGAGGATGGTGATATCTAATCATCAAAGTTAAAAGGAAAATCTAGCGCACAAATAATCAATTAGAACCTTGAATGGTAAACAGCTAAAATTACACTAGTAATTATTCCTTGAATTTTCTTAGATATGCTTAAATAAAGGTATTGAGTATATAATTGTACCAAAGCATGAAGAATAAATGTATGTAAATCAATTTAGAGTGAGCCATTGCATAATAAGATGTGCTATTTTTCAGGTTGGTGGTATGGCGTCGTAGGTCACTTGGAACCATGTGATGGAAATGAAAACTACTGCCGTTGTCATGACAGTGGTGAGTTGTTCAGATCTTCTTTCTCTTGCAAGTAGGACTTATGCTCTGAATGATAGACCATTAGATGAATAAGAAAATAATACTTGGGGAATCTAACAACTAATGTTTCTGGAACTGTTGTCTTCAGATTCCTACCTTTTTCTTGTTTTCTCATTTTTCCATTTTCTCAGCCATTGGACAAAGAATTTTAAGGCGACATTTTTTTTTTTCTTCAACATTTCACTTTTATGAATATGTCAAGAGGAAAAACCCACCTGGATTTTGAGGACAGAGCGAGGGAGCTAAAGTTTGCATAATTCTTTTTTCTGTATTTCTGATTATAAATTTTCATATTATTGCAAGAAGCCATTAACATCCCTCGTCAACTTGCGGATGACATGAATGGAAAGTTTACTTTCACAGATTAGACCAGTTTTGGCCAAGTTCCTTTTACTGAATCCCCATTTTCCAAAATTGTGGACCACCTTTATGCTATTTGATTGGACCCCAAGACATATCATTGTCATCATGTCATAATTTCCACCAACATTGTGATAACTTCTGTCTCAGCAGAATATTTATGGCCAACCACACTGAAAGAACTCAATGTTCCCCATAGTTTGTTTTTTGCCTAGTTGGAATCTTTGTGCTATGTGGGGCCTGACTTACATTATAAGCTTCCAACTTTTCTGTTTCATTTCTTTTATCTTTTTTGTCACCATATAGACCTCAATTGTTTCTAATTAAATTTCCAACTACACTTATAGATGTAATTATCTTCTTTTTTATGGTAAATAAATTTACCATTAGCAGGTAGTTTGTGATACTGATTATATTAGCTACTGATTGTTGACATCCGAATTTTCCAATTTACATTCATCATAGATATTTCTTCAGTGTTTCAGCCCTTTAAGGATTTTTAAAATATAATGTTTACCACCTTTTCATCGACTTCCTTTAAATTTGTCAGGGTGTTTAGGTAGTGTATGGTAATGGAATATTAATTTTGCTGTAGTTAGCTGTGTGGCAGAGTCTAGTTATGCGATTGGTTTTATTAGGAAAATGACTTCAATTTAATGTTTCTTTTTCCTTCTGTTTCTTCCTGTTTGATGCAATGAGACAATAACTAAAGCTTTTAAAAGTAGAAATCTATTTACCTCAAAATGATAACTTTCTAAAGATGGGTTTTATACCTGATAAAGCAAAACTATATATTTTATGTGGACTTTCAAATAGTAATCATCATGTAATGAGAAAACTGCTTATTACTTACGAAATGCTATTAAATAAAAACCGAAAAGGAAAATTGTGGCAACCATAATTAACATAATGATTTGTAGTTCTTACTCAGGGCCTATCTCCTGCTTAGTTTGCTAACTTGCTAAACGGGACTATTGGAAACATATCAATGATTGTGGACACTGAAATTTTGGTTACAGATATTGTGGTGCTGGAGTTCAACCAGTACACGCACGGTTCGCGTTGGAGACATACTACAATCAATAGGAAAGACCATAGGGAGGAGGGAAACGAGGCAGACGGGTTTTACGGTGGCATTAGAAAGCTTAGCAACGAGGAAGAGATTTCGATGTGGAGGCGGCTGTGGCCAACTGAAGTCTTAGAATAACAGCCTTTTTGAATTTAGAGGCATACTACACTTTCCCACGGTTTGATCACCACAAGCATAGCCTATTTTGACTTCTGATCAAGTGCAAATCATTAAATATTCCTGCTTGATTTATAGAAGTGAGATTGAAGAGTTTCACATTGGATTCTGATTCTGATTCTGATTCTGATTCTGATTCTGATTCTTCATGAATGTGGAGGCCATGCTTTTTTTTCTGTCTTTTTTTTTTTCTTAAAGAAGAAAAGAAAAGAAATTCCATTTTCTTTTTTGCGAATTTTTTCTTGGGAGATTTGTCTAAGCTGTTTTGTGTAGTTCTGATATTGTGTATATTGCTCTAATTTGGTGCCACATTGATGTATACCATATTTTATTCCCACGACCATAAAAAAAACTTTTTGTTGGGTCCCTCTGCTAAATGTGCGAACATTGACTGTTCCTACTTTTGGGGCTGTAAGATTAATTATTTTTTCATGTCAATCATGGCAACCAATGAACATTTACTGTGTCTAGTAATAAGTACACTTTGAATTTGCAGTCTCTTTTTGGTTAACCATTTTTTCTGTTTGGCCTCTTTTTGGTTTACCATTTTCTCTATTTGTTTGTCTGTATTGCTGGTTTGAAATCAAAGACACTTAAACCTATTCATTCTTCTTACGGATTGACAAGTTCATTATTAAAATATTGATTAAAGCAATCATGCTCTAATCCTTTTGATTTTATAGTTAAGCTTCATGATAAGCCTGGAATGGTTTTTAATTATGTATATTGTAACATTTTTAGTAATTGCTATATGTGGTGCTATAATTTACCTTATTTCATTTTTGAATTTGTCTTTAAACACCCACATGCACACAGAGAATTTGAATAGTCAGTTATGGTCATGTTTGGTAATTGGAAGCTACCAGTGTATAAAGGAAAAGAAAAAACAAGAATAATTTTAATTTAAACATGCATAACTCGAAAATGATAATGAAATATGTATATATACAATAAAGAAAGTTCACTTTTACAAATGGAAACTAGTAAGTCCAACACACAGAGTTAACGAACAGTGAATGCCACACAAGCACTGGTAACATTAGGACAGACAATCACCAAAATAAAACATCTAAAGATTTGATTTTTTTTTTTTTTTTTTTGGGACCCATTTTCTTTCTTGTAATTTAATGTAGGAAGGAAGGAAGTGCTTGTGGGAATTGTGCGTCTTAGGCCCATCATTTAGTCCCATAGCCCAAGCAAAGAGAAAACCTAGGCCTGTAATGCACAAGTGCCGTCTTTGCAACTTTAGAAACCCTCTCTCCTCTCCCTTGCAATTCTGGGCCTGCTCCCCAGACCTAAAGCTATTAAACCTCCTCATAAAGCTTGGCCTGCTTGAACCTACATTTCTCTCTTTGCCTTGTTTTCATCATTCACTCTGCTACTTGATAAGCTCCTCAATAGAAATTGTTTCAGTCTCTGCCTCTTACCTACCCTCCTCTTGGTCTCTCCATCTCTTCGGGCCCCGGGACCAATGTCGTATTGGGCTCAACGGGTCTTCTCTCCTGGTTCATTTTCTCCAGCTGCCTCGCAGTCTCGATCCCTTTGGGCTCGGCCCGAAGTGTTGGGCTTTGACTAACTTGTTGGACTAGATCTTCGGTTGCCGAGACTCTGACCTTTCTCTGGTCATTTGGGTTGAAGTCCAACAATTGAATTGGTCTCTCTGGACCCATTGGGTTGCTCTGTTGATTGCTCAAGTCCAGGGACCCACAGGACTTCTTTTGGGCTATGACCCTTAAAGGTGACATGGACCGGGCCCGTCTGTGACTGGTGTTTGCTTGAGTTTTCCCTCTCTTTTCCTCCCTAACATTCTCCAACGCAGCCACGAAAGGATCGAAACCATCATTCCACAGGCATTGCCTTGACAATGGCAACTTAAGCACCGAACGAGGGGACCGCGGAGAAGATACGGTGGTGTAACTCCGGTAATTATTTCGGTTTTCGTCGCGGCCATGAAAGCTCGGTGGAAGCTTTAGTGGAGGTGAAAGGGGCATGACTTTTCCATCGCAAAATAGCTCATCAGCAAATGCCATGGTGGGAAGTGAATCCCCACGCTCCTTGTGCTGCTTTTCTTGCCGGCTTCGGTCACTCATGGGGCTTTTGAACACCTGTTTCGACACCATATCGGTATCAATATGATCGAAATGACGACTGGTCTCGAATTCAAAGTCATCAAGGTTGGAATTGGAATCCTCATAAGTTCTTGATGAGGTTGGTTCAGTTTGGCTTCCAAGCAAAGCATTTGAGCAGAGCCTTCTAGTAGGACTAGTTGGTGCACTGTAGAAGAACATACTGTCTATGCTACACCTGCTTGGACTGCTTGTGGCACTAGCAAAGCATACATCATTTTGAGTCTCCATTAGAAGCACTTTTTTTTTGGGTCTTTCTGAAGGTGAAATTCAGAAAACAGGTTCAAAATGGGATGGTTTTGAAGTGGTCAAGTAGATTGAGTGTGGAGCCTTTTTATCCTTGAATTTTGGAGGAAAATTAAGCCTCAATTCACTTGTATAGATACTTTAGAAATGGGTTGTCATTGCTCCAAAGTTCTATTCAAAGCTTTCAAGAAACATTAAGAAAATGAACTACAAATTCTTGGGCATGTCTCTTTCTACCCACATCAGAAAAGGCTTATACTTTCACCAAAAAAAAGAAAAAGGCTTATACTATGTCTTAATTGTCACAATCATATGGAATATTTAATTTCTTAGGGCTATCACAATTCACAAGTTCAGGAATAAATCATGGATAATAGTATTTGTTTATTCTTTTGCCACAAACCCATGACCAAATATTTGTCCGTTTTGCATCTAAACAAGTATTAAAGTACATGTCACAGGTCCAAGATCCTTAGCCTTGTAGGTCTGTGACTTGACTGTAAGATATCCATCCCAGTGAAATCCATCATTTTGAGAATAGTTTTGATTTGCAAAACAATTGAAAAAGAGACCAAAGACCTTAAAATAACTAGGAGGTTTTCCACAACATTTCTCAGCTCTGATTTAATAAGTCAATTTGCAGAAATAAATACCCGCTAAGCTGACCATTTGAAATATGCACATCATCGCTATAATGACATTGTCATTCTCAAATTTTATTATTGAATTTTATTCTTCAACACAATGTTAAATTATTAATGCCAAAATTTAACACATCACTCTAGATCATATTAAAATACGACAGTACAAAATAATTATACACTTTCATTTTAAAACCCACCCCACTTTGCACAGATTTCTACTCCATTTTGCACAGATTTTATACCAAAAATGGCATTAAAGTGTCAAAATTTGGCATTGCCACTCACTTTCAGCACCCTATTGGAGATGCCATTACAAACATAAACACGTACCTAAAAACACTCATTAATTCTCAATCATGAAACCTAATTTCACAACTTCAGGCCTTTAACACCTTACACATTAAACACAATAAGCCCTAGATCTTTAAAATAGTTTCCATTCAAAATCTCCAGCAGAAAATTCACTGTTACTAATTTCAACTAGAAGACATTATAATCTTTCCAAGCAATAACTCAATTAAAAACATAATAATAAAAAGAAATTTCTTCAAGGCTAACCCTAAACCAAAGTATCCAAACCCTAAACCAACTGATAAGTGTGGATTGCATTCAGAAGTGCAACACATAATTCCACGTTAATGGAAAAGGTGAACTTCACAACAGTACTCATCAAACTGATATAAATAGAACACAAAATGCAATGGAAAGATCACGATGCATCTATATGATCTAAGAAAATTCTTAGACACCAACTATACAAATAATGGAAAGAAAATTGTAACAATCAAATGAAGTTATGGTAGAGATGAGAACAGCCTGTGGTCCTTTCTGCTAAAGGACCAAGAGAGTGATATCAGAATTTTCAGCCATTGAGTTACAGTTAATTGTTAATACAATATAAACAGTAAAAACATTAATGCGGGACCGTGAAAATTAAATATAACATCAAAGATTTCTTGAAATTTAATCTCCAGACATGAGGTGAATGTGTTTGGATATGTTCTCTACTTGTCCAGTTGTCATGTGCATGGTTCATAATGGTTAATTGTGCAGCTTAGCTGCTTTTTATTTCTATCTTTCTTGGATAAACAAAAGAGTATCACCATCAACAACAGAAACAAAAATCAAAACAAGCAAAAAAAAAATGAACTGAAACTTTGCAAAGCATAAAATAATGTGGAAGGAGAAATTTGAAGGTGGGTCAAGACAGAAGCAACTTTAGATACTCTTTTAAGTTTATTTCATACACCATTCTTCCATACACGAGAATGACCAAATAAGAAATTTTATTAAATTCCTGGGCTCTAAGAGAGAGAGAGAGAGAGAGAGAGATGACTAGGAAACATGACCAAACAAATAAGCTTTTCCTCTACCAGAGGGGAAAATGGCAGCTTGACTTTGATAGAGCATAGTTAATTAGATCCATCACAGGCATTCTTCCAAAAGAAGCTATTTCCTTCAGAGAATTCAAAATATGCAGGATGCTATTTGCAGCCACATCCATCATCATTTTATTTCCATGCCATCTAGATTATGATGAGCCCAAGATGTCATGCCGAAAAAGGAATCACGACAACACAGAACAAGGCATCAAATTATCAGACAGTTGTGTATAACTTAAGTTATCATATTTCCAATTAATCAGTCATAAATTTACAATTCAAAATTCTAGAAATATAGGGTCGATAGTATGGAATGGAAGGCTCACCTCTCATCAAATACAAATGAGAAAAGGGAATTTCATAGCCTCTTTCTCCCCCACACTTAAGCTTCTAATTTGCTTGTGCTCAATGGAAACTCTCTCTACCTCAGTGGAATGAATACCCTGCTTTAAGAATCAAGGATTATTAAACACCTCTTACTAGTACTGCTATGCTATTGAAAGGAGAATCGCAGAATAACAAGGCATTTCTACAAAATTAAAAGTAAACAACTTCATAATCAGCCTTTATTATTTCTACTGGATACAGGGCCACTTTTTTAAAGGCAAAAACTTCATAATTAGAAGACTGCCTTCTCAAACAAATGCCAAATTTATTTCTTCGGGAATGTGAACAAAAAAGGACCATTATGCTCTACATGAAATGATTTATCTGCATAGGCAATTGAACACAGGAGCATGCTTCAAATGAGTCCAACACACAAACGAAGCAGAAATGAAAAACATTATGAAAGAAAATAAAAGCAAACAGAAGTACTTCCTATAAAACTTCATTGCAACTATAAAGATGCAATTCATCAAAAGGACACTAGATCTTCATTAGAGATAAGAGCTTCAACGCGCAAACACCAGAGGCAGAATGCATTTTAGTAAATCTGAAAAACTGCTGGTTAGTCAGTTTACTCCTCCTTGACACTCCTGAAAATCAAAGGGAGCTTGTCTTTTCTAGCCACATCAGCTGCAGGCTGTGCTTGATTTGGAGCATTGTTTTCCAGGGATGCTTGCTCTGAAGTCATTACTTCTTTCCCATGATTATCATTGGTAACCATGCCCACAGCAGATGAAGATCGCATCTGAGTCAGATCTGTTGGAAGGTTCCGCACAACTGAAGTTTCTGGAGCCATTAATGGGTTCATCCTCCTATTAGAAGTCCCATCTGAAGAGTTTATGTTCCCACCTCCCCTGTTTAAGTTATTGAGAGACATGGGAGGAAAGGGAGATCTAGTAGGCGGCAACATATTTGCATCAGAGTTCATCATTCTAGATGTTGAACTTGTGACTATGTTTGCTCGATCTTCCAACCTAGAGTGCTCTCTCATATGAGCAACCAAGCTTTGAGAGAATGCAAATTCATGCCGCATCTAGGACATGAATAGGGACCAGAATTCCTCCTATTCAGATGCCGTCTGGACCTTATTACAGGGATTGGCTTGGACCATAATACATATTGTTCATACCATTAGCAGGTTGGTGGTGCAAAAGTGGATTGCTTAATTGAAAGCTAGACTCAGCCACATCAGTCTGCAAGCCAGTACCTGCTTGATCCCATACGAAATTGGGATTACAAGCACCTGGAATAGATGAAACTGGTGCATGTGCAACATCTCCATTGCTTCTGAACTCAGCAGGAGTGAGATTTATGGGCACTGCAGGGTGACTCCGAAATGAGGTCTGATACCAAAGCTCACGAGAAAACTCATATGGATGAGCCCTGGATGTCCACCAAACATGTTCGAGTGGACATTTGTTGAATTTGAAATGAACTGGTTCAAATTCAAGAAGGAAGACAGGTCCCTAGTTGGAAAGGAATTTGAGAATTGACTTCTTTCAAGCCCTATCCCATGGACATTATCCGGAAGAGGGAATGCCTGGGTATGCACGATGTAATATCCAGTGCCCTGAGGGCGAAAAGCATGTGACAAAACAGAACTTCTTCTGTATTCAGCAGCTGATCGGTTCAGACTAAATTGGCCAATGCCCAATGCTGGTTGGAATTGAGAGGGTAAATGGTCATATGAATAGGACGGGGAAGCAGTTATGTTAGAAGTGAATTCTAAATTGCTCCCATTGTTCACCCCTACAGAGTTGTTTGCTAGGAAAGATGGTTGCTGCAATGGTATATTGCTACCCATGCTTTGAGATTGTACACTGAGGGGGTGGTAGCATACACTGGTCTATCCATGGAAACAGACAAATACAAGTGAAACACAAACGGGAATGTAAGTATGAGGAAATGGTTTCACAAGGTCTTCTTAAGTAGCTCTCAAATAGGTACACAAAATCATAAATGAAAAGCCACTATGCAGAAAAAGAAATCTGGCCAAATAACATTATGAATTACTATAGCATCTCGACACATGGAAAATTATTTAATGTGCGCCTATAAGGTAAAGGAATGGTTTGAAAAGGCAAAGTCATTAAAGATCTTAGTGGGATACCCAAAATGGCAAATTTCAGTTGCGTGCACTATAACGTTTTGCCAGGAAGATCTCTACTAAGTAATTAGTGAGCTCAAAGAGATTTTTAATTTTCCTTCCTTTTTACTAGAATTTTAGTGTTCATTTTAGGACATAGATATATATTCTAAACAAAGAGTGCATAAATTTCCATTTTCTATCAAAGGAGGCTAGTAAGGAAAGTTTATTACAATTCTAGTAATTATTTGTTATAATTAAGCAGAAGATTGTTACTCCCATGTTTATAAAATGAAGTCAAAGTCAATATCATCTATGTTTTCTCCAAAGAACCTTTTAACAAAATATATTTTCAAATACAAGTTCATTTGCTTAACATTACAACTATTGAGCAAATTCTTAGATATTTTTGGGAATGTATGGAGCAGTAACAGGTGCAGGAACATGAACAAGCACGGAATCATATTTGCTTCTTTATAGTTAATAAAATCAAATTCTAACCAATATTATATAGACCTTGATGCATTGATACCACTAAAGTAATGACTTGCAAAAGGTTATATGAACAAGAATGATACTGAGTTCTGCTTGTACTGATAAAATCTAAGAGTAATGGATATATCTAAAATGCCCATAGTATGAAGAACTCAACCTTTGAGTTCTGCTTGTACTGAAAAATGTAAGAGTAATGGATATATCTAGAATGCTCATAGTATGAAGAACTCAACCTACAAGAGTTTTAGCAATCATATGCTTCAAGTCATTTTACTAAAAGATGGTGGTACACCATAGATCAGTACCTTAAATTTCTTGTAGATATCAAGCATCTGTATACTTTTGATTACTCATCAAAGAACTATTTATAACCTGCAAGAAACGAAAGGCAAGGAAAAATATAATATCCCTACAAGGAAAAAATCTCTAATTTATTTTGGTGAAATGCAACAACATGCGAAATAGTAAAAGAAGTTTTCTCCACTACATTCCTTATTTTATCGTTTGCATTTTGTTATTTAACTTAGTTGAAAGTTGAACCTATGCCAGCTTCAAGTATGTACAACAAGAAATGAAGGTAAGATATGAGGAAAAGATGAGATATGCCTATTTGGAAAAAAAAAAATGTGAGATAAATAACGGGCAACAATAGTAAAGAGAATTTTTGGCACCTACACTCCTAAATTTAATCTTTTTGCATTTTGTTATTGACTTGGTTGAAAGATGAAACCATACCATCAAGTTCATCACATAGAATTGCTAGCCAAACAAATAAAAATCAAAACCATATCACATTTGAGTATCAAAGTGGCACAGCAATTTCCTTCTATAAAAGCATCACAGCAAGTGAACAAAGATAAAATTGGTTAAAAATTACAAAGACAATAATAAAGAAAAACATTGACAAGATAACTCCCAAGAAGCTCCTCTATTCTAACACATTAGTCTTATCAACTTTTTTTTAATAAAAAATGTCTCAATATGGGAATCATCGGTCCAAAAATTGATTAGAAGATAGGGCCTATTTATTATTCCATTTGTACAACTCTATGGGAGTCCAAAATTGCAGGCCCACATCCCTAGTAGTTCTCCACCTAGCACTTAGCAAGACTGAGTACACATGAGGCACTACACGGGCATACCAAGACTCGAACCCAACTCCCGCTAGCAGGTGTGAGGATCCTATCGGCTTCCTTCAGCCTGCCACACCCTCAAGTGCTAGTTTTATCAACTTAATTCTATGGAAAAGAAAACTATGTCTTTATAAGCCAACAAAGAAAATTTCAGAGATAATGGTTCAGTTATGTCACATAAATATGTTAAGAAAAACTGACTAAGACATTCACAAGCAACTTAGATTGAGGTATAATGGAAAATTACAAATCTAGCAGATACAGAACAAAGCTAAATCATGTTGTTTCCCTAGGTATTTGATTAAGTTCAATGGTCATAAATATATAAGAGAGCCTAGTAAGAATCAAGAAAAAGTAATTATAATTAATCAGCTATGATGAAAAGAGGCTTTCCAGATCATCTTTCTACACCTGGAATTTGTAAACAAATCATTTAGTTATCGAATGCCACGGTTTAGTATGTGGTATTTTCAGGTCTAACTACCAAACCAAACTCAAGCACACAGCCTGTTCACATGTAATCACATTTATCCATAACCATTAGCAGATACCTTTTAATGCATTCAATTATTACAGCGCCACAATGTAAAATTGTGAATGGCTATATTCAACAACAAAATATAAATAGAATCTAAATTTATCTTATATGAAATCAGCATACTTCCACACGTTCAGAGCATGCAAGCATATCAGTACAATCTCCAATTATCAAAGTATTTAGCCAAATTTATCATCTACCAAACTAGCATGATTCGACACGTTCAGACCATGCACGCATATGGATACAATATCCACTATTGGAAGTATTTAGACATAAGTGCTATATGAAACCTCCCAAACATGGAATTCCTTGCCACAAAATGTTATTCATAAAAATAAAAAACAAAGAAAAAGTTGCTGACACAAAATCCTAAACTTAGTGCTCAAGTTACATTTTCAAATGCTCAAACTCAAAACAAATTATTCACATTCAAAGTGACTCTGCACAACATAACTCTAATTAAAATTGCCAACAAACTTTGAAGCAGATGAATCTCATATTGCCTAAGCATGTTCTTAACTGATTGGTAACCTTAAAAATCTAAACCAGGTAATACTACTGAAGTGCAATTTATATAAGATTCCTCAATCCTCATTACATTATAAAATCACACAGCGCAGACCACAACGGAACTTAAAACCCACTTCAGTAATATGCAAAACAGAGGGTGTATGTACCTTCTTACAACTCTTAAGATTAGACAACAAAAAATTATATCATTGAAAACAGTTCCATAGAGTTCCAAACCTAGATTTTTAGAATCACCCACAAAGAAATTCTCTTTAAACTTATTGATGCAGCTAATCAACTGGATGTTCCAAAGAAAAAGGCAAGGCATTTGAGAACGTAAACCGCAAAGTCAGTCAATTTCGAAACCAATTATCAAAAAACTGTGGGAAAAAAAACCCCAAAATGTAAAAATACAAATTACTGAGCTTTCCATATAGAAATATTCAACTATAAAACGACCCCAACTTGAAATCAAAGAGACGAATGAAAGGGATTTGGTGTTCTCCGACTACATCGTATAATAATAATAATTTACCGATTTATATTTATTTTCTTTAAAAATTAAATAATTTAGTTCTTGGTATTCTATTTATACGGATTGTCTAATTAATTTTTAATTTGATATTTTTAATCCATTTTTGTTTTTAACTGTCTAAAAAATATATCAAGACTTTAATTAGTTTGTATTTCTCTTTTTTTTTTGGTACGAATGTATGATTTATTCTTAAGAAAATAATTGAATATTATTTTATAGCTTAATTAGTTAAAAATAAAATAATAATATTTATTGTATTACAACGGATTAAAATTTAATATAGAATACTTTTATTAGTAATATTTTTTAAGGGTTCAGGTTTTAGTAAAAAAACAAATCTAAATATTTTTTAATTAGGTTAGGTGTAAAATTTTCTAAATAATTTTTTTATATTTTTTAATATGGCATTATAATGCATTTGATTCCTAACTTCTTTCTTATTCTTGACATTTTAATCTCTTTTTATTTGTTATTGTGTAAGAGAAAAATTCAATATATAAATTTATTATAGTTCTCAATTAATGAGATAATAATAAAATAACATTTTAATATATATATATATATATATATCTTTCTTTCAAAATGATCCATTCTTTGTATAAATATATTTCATTTCATTTGATAAATCAACATCCCTGTGTCCCCCAAATGGATATGTTGTTTTGTGTTTCTTTAAAAGAAAAATGCTTTCATCGTTTTCTTGCTTCTAAAAGTAAATTATTCAGACTTTTTTTTTTGGTCTTAAAATCAAAATTTTCCAAAGTAAAATAATTGTTATTTCTCTTCTACATTTTATCAATATTTTCCTTTTATTCTCTTATTTATATAAATCATACAAAACGTAGTTCCCAAGCTTATTTTCCTAACATAATGCATTAAAAAATAATGTTTAAATTGGTTATTCTTTTTCATTAAAAAAAAAGTTAAATAAAGAAAAAATCACTATGTGAAATTTTTTTAAAATCAATTTTTATCATGCGTATATGTTTTATTATTTTTGGGTAACTATAGTTTGGAAAAGGTTTTTGTGCATTTTATATTTAAATTAATTATTATTATTTTGAGATGTTTCTTAATGACTACCTTAATTGTTTTTATTCGTAAATAATATTACTCATGAATTATTGCATAATATTTTTGTAAATAATCCTATGAAAATTATCTTTTTGATTATTAGATTGATAAAAAAAAAAAAAAAAGTTGTTAATTTCGCAAATCATCCTTTCCTCATGACAAAATTAACCTTGGAGTTTACAAAATTAACCTTGGAGTTTACAAAATTAACCTTATTAGGCTTTTATATAATTAACCTTACTAATTATGTTAATTACAGCACAGCGGTAATTCTACCCTCAAAAATACGAATTTGTGTGCAGGAGAAGAAAGTCTGAAAGTTTGTGTGCCTCTCCCGCTTCCAAAATTTGATGGAAGCCCTCCAAATACGAATCACACCGCAACACCACGAATCCATGAACTCACTCTCCTCCAAGCTCCGACCAAACCCTACGTCGTCTTTCTTCTACGCCCATCTCAGAGCCTTCTGCGCGTCTCCACCGCCACCATCTCCTTCCTCTGTCATTCACAGCCCTTCAGCTACCAGAGCCCTCATTTGTCCTCCTCTCAGAAGAGACGTGAGAGTTCGGGTCGGTCTCTCTGATGCTCAGCTCAAGGAGAACTGGTTAGCTTCACTCTCTTGTCCTTTCCCTCTAGCTGAAGGTATTGCTACTGCTACTGCTACCTATTTTGGCAATGGAGAATCGGACCGGGTTAATAATGCGGCTTCTGAATGGGTTCTTGGGGTTGACCCGGATACTGGTGCCTTTTCTATCTTGAAAGGCGACGACTTTGCTACTTCTGCTCAGGTTATTGTGATAAACTTTGCTTTGTGTTGCTTTCCTTTACACCCAGCGCACTTGTATGGTTGTGTTTTAGAATTTTCAGTGGATTTCTCGAGCATAGCACCAGATTGGGCTAAGCGATTTCCCTTTTTTCTTCTTTGGATTCCAAATTACCGTGATGAGATTTTTATCTAAAAGCTGGAAGTTGATTGCTTATTCTGGTAATTTCAAAAAAATATATATAAAATTGAGAAAACTGCACTAACAAAAGATTATGAACTGTTAATAGGAGAGGTAATTATTTGCCCCTAAACTTGAATTGGTGTTAAACTGATATTAGACAAAATTTCATTGTCAGCTTATGTGTCATTCTTTGCTTACTTTATAGGTCTTTGACACTCCGCAGTTACAAGTATTGGTTGGTAAAAGAGTTCGAAAACGCTTAGATGCCAAATCTATTGTTCAGCTGCTCTGCAGTTTGATGCTCCCATTGGTATATTTCTTGCTGAACTCCTCGTCTCTCATATTTTTGACTACTTGAATTTAACATTCATATTCAGCTGAATGACCTAAATATCTATTAGTGATTTATTTTTGGGTCATCATGGCCTTAAAGGTTTCATATAGATCTTTCCTAATTTCTACAGTAAATTTAAATCCAAATTGTCCTAAACAGTGAATTTTATATAAGGCTTAATATTTCTAATTCCTTCACTGGGACTCATTTTCTTCCTTATGTTCTGGGTCATTATAATTCTTCAAACTGGCCCAACCCAGAGATAGCACTATACATACCCGTCACTTGGTAGCTTTTGTGAACATGGGAAACATTTAGTGCTTCATTAGGTAAGAGGATTCAAATTTCTGAGGATAGATGAGGGAGGTGGAGGAATTTTTGCCGTGGGACTAGAGGAACAATTGGAAGAAAAAAAAAAAAAAAAGGAGAGAAACATATCGAAGGTTTGACTCAGTTTTAGGATGGTGATGGAAATGAATGATCTACATTGGTAGTCTTCGTGTATCAATACTACTATTTTTCTTTCATTTATTATTTCTTTAGGTTTTCCCTATAAATCATTTTGGCTGACAAGGTCTCTTTTTAGTTTTTGGATGTAACTCGAAGGTCTCGTTTAGGTTGATTGATCTTTCCTGGGTTCTTGTTCTTTTCTTAAGGTTTCTCTATGATGCACATAATTTTAGCTGATGATGTCTCTGTGTTGGTTCATTTTCTGACCTTGATCAGCTATTGTTTATATTCTTTCTTTCTTTCTTTTTTTCCATGAAATCCATTTTATGCCTGAATTCCTTTCTGAAAGTTGGCTGTTTCTTGCTTCAGGCACTACTGCATATTTAGAGCAATCAATACCTTATCCAAAAGATGGAAAGCAGGTGAGCATCATCTTGGGTAGAAAATTTGTTGGAACTTTCTTTTGCTGTCTTAAATGATCTATCTCTTTTTTGTATTTGTTTCTGTTCTTTTCTACTTCCCTTGTAACTTTTGTTATAGCTCATGTTGTTTCTTGTTCTTTTGTTTTTCGCTACTTAAATATATGATCTACATAAATGCTACTATTAGAACAGAAATAAGAAATTTCTACCTGGAGATACAAGTGAGATAACAAAAGAAAATGAAAAGAAATACAAGAAGAGAACTAAAATATTATTTTTAAGTTTTTGGTTCCTTATTACTCAAGTTTTCCATATCAATCTCAACTTTCAAACTCAATATAAGCTAAAAGAGGGCTGCGTAAATATTGTCTAGCATAATTCTACGTTTGAAACTTTGAAGTATGAGATAAATATTGGCAGGTAGTAGGAACCCTCCTTTCAGCTTACTTTGAGTTTATGTTATACAAGCAGCTGTTGTTTCATGTGTGATATGTGATGTTAAGTTAGCTTATACAAAGGATTACTGGATCCATCTTTACTGAAAAGGTTAAAATGATTTAAAACACATTTATATTGTTCAGGAAGGGATTTTCGCTGCTGTTAGAGCCAAGGCTCCAGCTCTAACTCTCCCATTCACCACTTATCCAATCTTAGCTTAGCAGTTTTTGGACATCAAAAAATAATCACAAGGGAGTTTAAAAGTAGCTGATTTCCCCTGTTCTGTGAAAGAATACTGAATCTTATCCCTGCTATGTTTTAATTAATTTAATTCCATGATCATTTCTGTTTTTTCATTGAGAAAGGGGTGGACTCATTTTTACCTTTTGTAAGTTCTTTTGTCAAGTGTGCATGGATTGTTGACTTCCAGTTGGCTCGTAGTAAAGTAAAAGAGTAAGAACTGTTCATATTCTTTCTCAGAATGTTTTGGTTTCTTCAATGAAGGGGTGGTGGAGTGGAGGATTTGGGTATGGAGTGTGGATTGGGATCTTAGTAGCACTGGGATTTTCTGTTGTTCCAGTACCATCTTCCGTGTGGAAGAAGAAATTTGAACTCTCTGGAAGCAGATATTCAAAGGTAACTTGGTTGTTTCTAAGTTCTAACTTTGTGCCCTGGGCTTATCTAAAGCACTCAAATTCATATGTCTATTCAATCTTCAAAACTTCCATGAAAATGAGTTGAAGAGCAACTAGTTTTACTTGACTGTATGTTTCTGAAAAATTTGATGTATAACTTAGCATTCATATTGTGTATTACATCTAACCATTAGGTTTTGTTGTTGACAATAATATATTGATGTCGGGCTATGCATTCTCATGGATTATGTTTTTGCTCAAAGTTTTCTGTTATAAATTTGATGTAAAGAATTTCACTGCAGTTAGGTGGAAATATTTGTTTGAACTGAATCCTTGATTTTAGAAGTGAATCCTTGTTTCGTATAATTAAGCTTGTAGCAGCTTGGTAGCAGTCATGCATGATGGTTTTGAGACTTCGTAGTGGTCTATACTTGCTTTCACATAAATATGTAACTTGGTACAAATATGCAGTCTGTTGATGTATTCCTACTATATAAATATCCAGTTATTTGAGACTTTGCTGTATAATATTGCATCCTACATCAAATGCTTCCATAGGAGATTGAACTCATGTACTGATGAACTTTGGAGAACATTTTTGTTCAAGATATGTTACAATTGCTTTGCAGAGGCCAGTTCCTTGCCCTTTATGATCAGATTGTAGACCTTTGTGATGACTTTACAGCAAAATCGTATCCTTAGTGATTAATTTTTCTCTCAGATATCTGATGTTATATAATTTAAATAACATTTTATATTAGAATGCTGAACATTTTGATTGATAGGATGATAGCCGGCTGGTTGCATCTTCATTATTTCCTTCATTGAGTTCCTTGTTGAAAAGGAAAAAGGATCACGGTACTCGTTTTTTTCCCTTTAGCTTTATTTATTTAATTCTCTACTATTAATTGTTTTGATAATTTACTGACAAAAAGTTCATTGAAAAAGCAGTGAAGGAGCAAAACCAAGCACACATTATAGAAGAGTAAAAAATGTAATGAAAATTAGTATTAATACCACTAACTTCAAAAACTTAGGTTTATAGGAAAACAAACGCATGTCAAGCTAACACAATACGCCCTTAACAGATAGTTATCACAATGGACTTGTAAGTGTAGAATAATAAATTATCAGAATGAAGGGCGAGATTAAAACACATAAACAAATAGACATAAACAAATAGACACTTGGGGATACATCTTTTTGGATCCATTTCCTACTAGCTTAAACTTTTGGCCTTTAGTACTATGATAACGTAACAACCCCAATAGAGCCTTATAATATGATCTCATCACAAATCATCCTTCTAGTCCTAGCCTTTGGGTTACAAAAACACACTTTCCTCTATTAACTCCAAATGATTACTATAACAGCACATCTTTTTATGTGACGACTGAAGCCACTTTTAACGTTGCATCTCCAAACCATTAGTCATTCAAGATTCAAATTATATCGTTACCCACTTGAGAAAATCAGAAATTAAGCAATAGCAGCCAACCTTTCCTTCTGTCTTTCCAAATATAAGTATTCTTTCTGTGATCTTAGGAGGCAAAACAAAATCTGTAAGCAAAACTCCCTTAAGGTCTTCAAGAATCAAGAAAGCCTAATAAACCCTAGCCATATGATCAATTCTTGACTCATTAACCATCAACTTTTAAAAGTCATGATTGATTCTTTCTGTGCTATGCAAAATATACAACTCTTTTGAAATGCCACTTTAAATGGGGTTGAGGATGGGAAATCCTCATTGGTCACTGTGTGATTCTTTCCTGTACCAGTTCAAGCCTTAACGCTGGACCTTGTTACAGGAGGCTATAACCTTTTCTTCATCTAAGAGAGAATTCGTTTTCAAAATTTACAATGGTTTTTCTTTTTTTGGATAAATTCTTACTCTCTTGGTCTCTGAGATTTCAGGGATCTTTTGGTTGAGTAAAAGATATTCTTTCTTTCTATATATATCAATGGATCCACTTTTCATTTCTTTAATTTTCGTTTGAAACTTCCTGATACTGTCAGGGAGGGCTGAGGCTCTACTCATTGCTGCGTATGGCAAAGACCTGAAGATGAAGTCGGACTCTTCATTTACCTTGGAGGAAATTGTGTCTTAGAATTGGCTGCACACTTTGCCAATCCTAGTTTCTCATTAAAGTGCTCTCTACATCAATCATCTGGGAGTCTGACTATATCTAGGACCAAGGAAGCTCTTCAAAGATACTGTTAGTGCTTCAGTCTTTCAAATTCATGAAGACTGGTATGACCATTTTCTTCTTATGATATAGATTTTTTTGTTATTGAAATTCCCAATATGTACGTTCATTGTAACTTAACATCTTTAGAATCTGTTAGAGGAAGGTTAAATATTCTACTGAAACATAGTCTCTTTCTGGATAAAGATCGACTCCTGCCATCTTTACTCCATATTCTCCTTTGTAATTCAGCCAGATATATCACAAAGAAGCTATTACAAAAATATATGTTATTTGTACCTTTATACCAACTTAAGATGAGAACGAAGCAAAAAGAGAAAAATTCACTGTATCAATTTCCCTCCGTAGACTAGTGAAGTAGATGGCCCTGGGAAACTAAATATGAGATTTAATTATTGGTTTTGGTCACCAAGTTATGAAAGTTGGAAATGTATTTGAAGTAGTTTGGGGGAATTGATAAGCATCCTGGGTTAAGCAATATTAGATGGGAAATGTTCAGATTAAAACTCATTCCTGCCAGAAAAATTAATTACTTTGTCAGAGTAAGTTTCGAAGCAAGCAAATGGGGTCTTTATATTGGCCGTGCAGGCTGCTTGTCATCCACTCAGGGTATGTTTTGTTATGATGGAATTGAGTAAGAAAGTTTTGCAATGGCAACAGTTGTTGGAATTCACCATTAATTTTCAAATTCAGCACCATTAAAAACAGACATTGATGTTGAAACTTTGGTCTCTTAATGCTATTTTGAACAGAGCAACCTTAGAATCTAGTCAGGTTAAACTAACAACTCGAAGTTGCTTCTCTTGTCTTCATGATTGCTCTGTAAGATACATCGCCATATTTGGAAACCAATATACTCAATGTCAAGTTAGAACTGCTGAAATTCTGTCCTTCTGCTGATTGTGTGGAGATTTATTCATCCGTTAAAGCTATAGGAGACCAATTGAGTGTGGTAATGGTTGATGCTTTGAACTAAGGATGTGTATAATGAAGACCTAGGGTAACAACTGCAGGAACTACAGTCGCAAAGATGCTTGGCTCGGCTACTTGGGATAAATCAGGTTTTTTTTCAGAAGTTAATGTCAAGATCAGTATAGGACAGTGCAAGGATTTCATTCATGACATAAATGAATTCGCTGGAGAAGGCATTGAAATGAAATCAACGAGTTTAGTTTTCTTCTTCTGTGTTTACTGTGGATTTGTTTCTTTTCTTGATGTAGTTTATTGTGGATGGGAATTATGTGTTCTGTTGGATGGTAAATTTCATTGTTTATAAACTTCGTCTGAGATCATCTTGGCTTCTATGTTTGATTTTCCATATTCAAAATGCATGTTGTGCAAGTAAATATTTTGGAACATTCAATGTTGCATTATATAATTCCATTTACACTTCAAGTTTTTCGTAGGAGTTCCTTATTCTTACATATTTCTGTGCCCCAAATTTCTTCTTGGTCTCAATGTGTATCAGTGTGTAGCAGATTTCATTATATAGTTATACAGATTTGCATACCGAATCCAATTATGAAAAACCAATAATTATTTAGGTGTTATGGGAATGCGTATTCAGATGAAGCCTGAAAATGCTTTGCTTTTGTTTTTTCTTTTCTTTTCTTTTTCTTTTTTTTTTTTTTCTTTTTCTGGGTAAGGAGCCCGGAAATACTTTACAAACTCCTATATTTGGCGTTACTTTGACAAAAATATGTTACTTCAAGAAAACCGTTTGTTTTCTAAAATTATTTATTTACTCTTAAAATTATCAAGTGCTTCGACTTCTACAAATTTGTTTTCAATATGAAGTTTTTGAACATCTATTTCATCAACAGCAATTTACTTTTTGTTGGGTTTACGGAAATTTTAAACTATAATGAAACGAGCTGACTATGGTTGGATATTAAAATATATTAACTTTCAGAGTGAAAGTTCAAGGGAAAAGAGGGCTATTTTTCAGTAGTAAATTTATTATTTTAATTATTAAGAATCAAAATCTTCTCGAGTTGGAACATGTTTGTTCACCTAAAACAAAAAAAAATAACTACTTCCAGATAACTTTCTAGACTTTTTGAAACTCCCTTAAAAGTGGAATCTATGGATCCGACGAGGTGGTAGAAGGAAAAGGAGCAAGCAAGAGAGAGGAGGGTGGTGGTGGTGGATGAGGAGGGGTGGGTGAAACTCATTAATTTTATTTTTCCAACATACTCTTCTAGCAGGGTCACATGCCATGTAAGTGGAAATTCCGTTTGCCTATTTGGACAAAGTTATTGATTGGGATAAAATGTAACAAAAAACGAATGTGTCGGATTTATGTATATCCCTTTTCCTAATACATCAGAAGTAGAGAAGTAATAAAAAAGGATCTGTTTTTGAAGCAATAGGAGTGCAATCTGTTTGAGTACAAAACTACTCGATCATCAACCTCAAAACTTAACCTACCCTCCTACTTAGTGGCAGCAACCTTTGAGCCAAGCTGAAGACTGAGCTTCAACAAAAAAGACTCATCTCCAAAATTCTAAACCCATGAATTAAAAGGGACAGTCATACATAAATCCTGCTGATAGCCAAGCAATTACCCAAAAACCATAGGGTTCTCACTGAACAACTTAATGAAAGGAGCCAATGATCAATTCCCTCTTCTCCTCTAAGATAAAGCTGAGACCTTAGAGTTTTATAAATACTTGTAGTTTCATCGGAAGCTCATGCTTGTTTCAAAGGGTGACCTCAAAGATAGCTCCTTCTAGATTTGCAACAACACTTCGAGTCCCGACTATTTCGTTTATCTGCAGTCCATGCTGCCTAGCTTCATTGATAACCATCAAATCCATTCTACTCAAGATGAAAATTTTAACTCCCGTTAGATAAAAACAAAAATCATTAAAAACTGGAAGATACACGCAGCAGACATTCAATTATCTCGGAATATTAAGAATTCAAAGATTGTAACACAAAACCATATTAAGGCAGAGAAATGGATTACAAGCAAAAGAGTAGCAACAAGCATACGATTAAAACTAGTGCTGCTGCAATGCTGAAGATCCAATGGTATATTTTTATTATAATTCTTTCTTACCACAACTGTGAACAATGGAAGATATAAACGTGATAGATAGAAATATAATTGAGTGAAATGCATCAAATGAAGCAATTTTAAAACGTTTTTGGAATTTACAGAAGATAACAAAGCAATAAAGAGCAGCTCTAACACTTTTGCTCGGGATATGTAGGCTAGTATGAATTTGCACTGTCCTTCCCCTCTAAGTCGGAGGAGTTTTTCCACTGTGTCAAAAAGCAAAGGAATGCTTGCCTGTTGAAAGCTTATGCATTGTCAAGGTTCTCTTCTTTCCTCAACAGAGTCAAATGCTATAGTTCAAAAGCATGGATGAAGGTATGTGTTTGATTCCAAGTTAAGATAGTTTAATGCACATGGATTGCCTTAGACGTCACTTAACAACCTGTGCTTGTGCATGGACCCCATAATTGAACTCTTGAAGAAAATACATCACAGAATTCTAAGGAGAAATATATACCACGAAGCATGCAAAATAATGGAAGAATTGAATTTTCATCTACAGAGACCTGATCAAAATACTCAAATGTCAACAGCAAAAAGAGGTGATTAATCCAGTATCTTTTGAGAATATAAAATTAAGGTTTTCCAATTCCATGTCATGTACCAAATACCTAAGTTGAAGAAAAGACGTTGTGGATTAATTTTGACATATGTTTCGCTTAAAATTAAAACATATTACTAGCTCAATCTATTCCAGACCCCAGATGCACCCTTTATTCATAAATAGAAGCTTCATATTTTTGTGTGCTGCTAGAAAATGATTTCAGGAAAGAGAAAAAAACTAAAAAAATCATTGTCAGGATATAAATGTCAGCTCCGAGAATAAGATCAAATCCTTTTGAATATTTCTCCGAAATGTGACAAATCTGCTCAGAATTTCCCCATTCTAGTTTTTCAGTTGCTAATCCTGCATATAGGAATGTTAAAAGATATCAGCTGAGTTTCGCATTTGTTTTCCTTTGTAAATTTCTCTCACCAGCACAACAATTATCATTCTGAGATGATGAATGAAATTCCACATTTTTCTTCAGGATCTGAGATATATGTAAATGTTCAATATTCATGAAGACTGTAATCAACCTATCAAAATATCCTAGTACTGATTTAGAACATCACAAGCTTACCTTTAGTACTTCCTCATTATGGTCTGTTAAAACAACTTGACAGCAAAATCTGCTACAAAGTATTCCAGTAATACCTGCAGCATAAAGGAACCAATCAAGCAATGGCACAAAGGTCCAACACTCAATTATAAAGCTAAGAAAAATTTTATGTCGAGGGTAAACAGGGGGACACATATTAAAAGGAAAAAGAATTAAACAATTAAAAAAAACACAGCAAGTGATTTTATAAGACACAGAGAGATTTCCCATAAATGAGTCTTCTCATAGTAGAGAAACACATTTTTCACCCTAAAGTATGAGGATCAAGGTAATTACAAATGAAGAATTAAAGTTACAACACCCTTGATCTGAATATATGTAATAATGGACTACACTGTCATGGTCTACAGCATAAAAAACGGGCTACAGGCATTTTATGCCATCTGAAAACTAGTCATGTTTGTGCTGGATTGTTGCTACATATGGAAAAGGTTCTGACGTTCAATGCTGACTTTGTTGCTATTTTTTTACTTACAGCCCTATATTACTTCTCACTGACATTTGATTGAATATAATATGTCCTATTATATCCAACACATCTAGCCCAATCCTCTTTTATCTCAAGGATTGACCTTCCTCCAAACATCATAAAAGGAACAAGTTACTTTTCTCTATCATCTAATGCCAATCAGCAATTGTCAAGAAATCTGTTACATTTCTATTCTTAATTTTCACATTTCAATTGTCACATGCATTTTGACAAATCAGTATTTTGTATAAAGTGCCTTTAAAGAAAGAAATATTCTCTTGCACAAGTACATACCAACACCAGAGCCTAATTCAATAACAGACCATCCCTGGAGCAGTTCAGCATTCTTTGAAATGTAATCATTCAAAAGCATAGCTCCAGGCCACACTAACTGCCCTGTCAGATCAAAATCAGCTATAAAGGAAATAGTTAGTACCATTATAAAAGGAAATGCATAGCAAACTCTGGAATCGTATACCAAATGACTTTTCATTTTTACTAATTTAGAGAATAAATACAAACAATTTTTTATCAAATATGGGTTAAATAACCATTAAGAAAATTATTCCAATCATCCCCCCAACCCCCTACCACATACACACTCTTTACAAAAAAAAAGAACCATGAAATTCTCAAGCAAGAGTCATCTAAGAAATACACATGTATCCTACCATAAGTATATTCCACAATCATCTCCTTGACTACGGAAAGTTCCTAACATCAAATTTTCTAAATTGTCCTACATGTACAAACAGAAGCAAAGTAATCAGATGCTCTTTCTTTGCCCCACTGTATACATGCTGACGTTCATAACAACCAAACAAACTCTGAGCATAGCTATCATTTCTGTGATATCCTTAAATCTTAAAAGATTAAACCTGAAAATTGCAGCAAATTCGTAAATAGAGTATCATAAGGTAGATCTCTACTATAGAATAAGCGTAGTAGGAGATTCCACGCATCCTGATCATTCCCTATAACACCTCTATAGCCTTAAGAATAATAGCATAATATTCACAGTCCAACCTATATAAGCATCTCTATCATTTAAATTAATCCACCTATCCCATGTATCCGCCACTTCTCCGTTTCTATCCCGTCAAACATTTCTGTGTTTTCCCAGCAATATGCACAACCAAAACGACTCAAATATCAGATGGGTATGCTTGAGTCACACTCAACCACCAACTTTCAAACTTCAAAAATATATATATATATTAAACTTCAAAATAATGAAACAAAAACATAACGGTTAAATTAAACTCAAACTCCATGGCCAATTTTACAACATGGGTATACAGTAATCACTAATTTAATTATGTTCTAAGAAAAAAAAAATTGTTGGAGAAGAAACATACTAGAGGCAGAGTGAAGACAGAAGAGCTCAATGACTTGGGACCCAAATGTGAAAGTGGTTAGCTGGTAACTGTACAGTGCAAAAACACCACATTTTACACTAAGGAGAATAAACAAAGAAACAAACCAAGACAAAGAATATTTACTTGTCGTCGATGAAGAAGGATTCGTCTAAGCACACCATGTCTTCTTCTTCTCTTTCCATCTCTTATATATGTCTGGCAATCTGAGCTTCTTTATAGTGTATAGCTGTTATTCGCATAGCCGAGGCTTGTGTTCCTCTGCGTATTTTATTTTGTTCCTGCGAGTCGACGCTGATTAACATTTGGTTATGGGCCTAGAATTGGGCCTGAATATGGGCCTAGGTCTGTGCTTTTTCTAGGCATGGGTATAGGCCTGATAATAGACCGCTATAGTGCATCTATTTGCACGACACTTTACCATTAATCGCAGCCAAATTTCTAAATACACGAAATCTAAAATTTTAAAAAAATTTAAAATTGCTAAGCACAACTCCTCTAATTTTCAAAATACCCCCTATCCCTTATATTTACCATAAACTTTAGAAACCTTTAAGTTTACCCAATTTATCTTTTTCCATTTTTAGGTTTAGTGAACCTTAAAAAATGATTTAAATTAAAAATAACAATAAAAAAATTCAATTCAACATCTTTGGCAAATAACTTCTCAATTAAAAAGTTAAATAATAAAAATCCTTAACACAAAGAATGTTAAATTTTAAACTTTTTTTTTTTTTACAAAACCATTTTAAGTCTTTTTATTTATTTTGATAAACAAATTCACTTTAAATATGAATGTCCTTTTAAGTATTTTTGCTAAAAGATAAAACTGGAATTGAAATTTTCTTAAAAGTTGGTTATGATCGTATTAGAGGACCATGCAAATAGACCCACCTGGGGCCTGAATATGGATCTAAGCTTGGACCTGAGCACTTCAGGAGCTTGTTTATGATAGATTTGCTTCCGCTTTAAACAATTGCAAAGACTCCACGCCAACCTCGCAAAAGCAGGTTTGAAGCTTTCGGGGTACCAAAGGTGGTACCGCCAAAGACACCCAACGCCAAGTCGGTATGTGAATGAGTGACCTTGACTTTTGAACGTAGATTATTGGCGGCTGCACTTCTATCATGAAGAATGACCTAACGATATATGACCCGCTGCCTCCCTCCACTAAGTTAAGAAATCCTAAAAATGAAAATAGGAAACCGAACGCCTTTGATTTAGGCAAGTCCCCAAGATCGCTCTCCCAAATTAAGAAAGTGTAATATGGGAAAGAATCCAAAGATCGTGACAATAATGAACTTTCTACATTGGGAACTTTCCCCATTCTACCACGCCGGCCCAAGGAAGACCACCCCAAATCATAACCGACCGATCGCTATCCTCGCTCTTACCACGCGCTAAGCGAGCCAATTCAAATACCTTCTCCTCAAGAACATCCCTGTTTGACCGAGGCCAGCAATCATTCAGATCCTCGACTTGCTACCGTACCGGGATAAATTCCAGAATCTACCCACTCGCTCTCGGTCCGGACGGCCCAGACCGATCTTCCACCCTGCACTGCTTCTGGCCAAACTTAATGGGAAATTTGGTTATACTGCTTAGCCCCCCTAGTCACCGAGCCAACGTTGTATTGATTAGCGTGCTTCTACATCGCGGCTACTGCTTTTCCACTTCCAAACATTAAATGTTCTTGACCTAAATTCGACGCCCGCAAAACAATCATGGCAAATCATGGTATTATTACCGGTTCTGAAAAGACGAACTCATCTCAACCGTTGATTCGAAACCTAAATGGATGCCACCGCTTTCACCGCTCAAAGTGGTTACAAAATGCCCCAAACCCTCTTTATTTCTCACCGCCTCCATCTTCCCTCGGATTCTCTCGTGTTCTTCGCTCCTTCACTACTTTCGCCAGATTTCACCCCGGATCAATCTTCAAGCTCGCAAAGTTTAAGCGCCTTCTAACTCTCGTGATCGCAAGAGGACTTCGTCCATAGTGGGATAGTTTTCTATTTGGCTTGACCTAGATTCGAATGCAAATACCGGAGTCATCCCCGTTTTTGTTGCTCACTCCTTCTCAGCCAACTCCCTTCTCCTAATTGTCGTTAGTGGTTTTGATTCTCATTTCCTTTGTAAATTTGCTTAAGTTCGCTCTTGCGCCAAAAATGTCGTTTGGGATTCCGCTGAACCCTTCTTAATACTCGCCGCTCCTCCATCCCTACATTCATCGCCATCCACTACCGTTAGGATCAGAGAACCAAATCAAGTAGCCGAAAGCAAAACCTCAACCCTACGTGGAATTAAATATGATCGAAATGAGCCAAGTGAACATAGACCAAAATCGTCATTCAATACCCCACTTCGATCAAAACCGACATCCCTCAATCTTCAAAACTCAAGCATATGTCGCACTTCGCTAAGAGATATGGTTTTCCGTAAAGTGCCATACTATCGCCCCAAGAGGCGGAGAAAAAAGCGACTCTATCTCATGGATGGATCGCTTTTAAATAGCCTTTAAACTCTGGGCTTAAGCCCCTTTCATCGCATCATTAGCATGGTGCTTAAGTATTTCAACCTTGCTCCGGCCGGTGATGCAAGCGGGTGGTGTTACCTGGCCGATAATTCTATCTCGAGCGTTTCGGACAACACATAGACATGCCCATCTTCCTTCACCTCTTTACCTCAAACCGCTGGGAGTGGTAGATATGCATTCCTACGGAAACAAACCAAACTCCTAACCGACGCACCAACGAGCCGGATAAAGGCCGGAAGGATGATACTTCTTCGCAAAAAGAGGGTCTGTCGGTCCCGCTTGCCCATCCAATCGGGAATTCGCCGATCGCGCGCGTAAAGAGGTATTTTCTTCGAAGAGTATTTGTTCTTTTCCTTGACCTTGCGGGACCAAACTCACTCGATTAGTGCGCCTTGAATCAAAGCTCCAAACTTTCCACCAACGCCGAGCGGAAATCGACAATCGCGCTTTTACGCGGCGGGGAAAGAACCTCAACCTTTTACTCTCCGCCAAATCATTTCACGCAGTAGGTATTGGCCATCAAAACAAAAGAACCAAGAAGCAAGTCCTTCCGGCAGCACATAAGCTACGACTGAAGCTAATCCGGGTATCCTCTTCATTTTTATCGGTACCATACACCCACGCTCTGAGTGGTTGTATTAGATTATTATACACGAACCAATCAATTTCGTGGCTTCCTACCAACATAGATATGGAAAGATGAAGGTAAAAGTAGCTGCAACAAATTTAACAGCTCGCTAAGAAGGAGAGGAAAAGAAAGGAAGGCAAGCGAAAGGTAAAGCAAAGCGGTCAGACCAAATAAGCAATCCGAGCCAACCCAATGGAACGACATACCTAACCAAAGGATTTAGGGTCAGGGCAGAAATGGCAATTTCCACCTCATAAACAACAGCGGCACTCAAGTCCTCCGCCCGCAACGGGGTAAAGAGCCTTTGGCCCAAGCGAACCTAGGTTTAGAGAACAACTCTATCCGCCGACTCAAACCCGATTGCTCCAATCATGGATTGTTTAATGACTGGCCACGATAAAAGCATTCTCAAGAGCATGCCTCGACATCCGCATGGCAAGAAGAGAGCGCTTTTGGGCGTAGGTATAACCTAAACGCTCAATTTCATCCTCGCACATTTATACGCTATAACTTATTATTTCGTTGTCGCATACCTAGCCCAAACGAAAGCGTGTACCTCGCATGGTACGCGGTAAGGTCGACAGCTTCAAGAAAAGGACGCGGCGACTCAAATGTCATGAATACAAAACAAAATCCCGCGGACATCCTCGATTCAAACAAGCTGCAATCGATGCCAATGCTCTCGCCGAGGAAGCCGAGAAAAATGGTCCGCCACCGAAACTTTTCTCGAAGGAGAGAGAACTGGAATCCCCTCGATCGGATTTCGCGTCGCCGTAAAAGAGATGAATGGCGAACCAAGCTCTCGCCAATTTAAAGAAAAGATCGTGTATCCGCAAAGGGGTTGAAGATGCCTATTTGCGGCCCAAAAGGAGATGATCCCCGTTCAAGGCCGGACAAACTTTTGGCCTACATCCGAGCGCCAAGCCAAGATTTAGGTGATGATGGAGAGAAGTGAAATTTCCTCCAACGAATCCGAAGCCCGAACACGTTGGCCAGAAGAAAACCCACTCATGGTTCAAGAAGCTCTTCCCCTACACGAGACTCTTTTATCAAGGCAATGGAAGTTCGCCAGACGCATAATCTCAACCAACCGAGCCGGTAGGACCATCCATGAACTTGTAATCCACGCTTCTTTATTTTGTAACTTTGTTTTAATTTGAATGAAATGCTATTATCGATTCATTCTTCCCGCACACTTTTAATTAATTTAATAATTGTGCGGGTGTACTTTGATATCCGATCCGATTTTAATCGACCACTGTTTGCGCTAACAACTCGACCACCTAATTAAAATATTACAAGCCAGGAAGTGTAGTTGACCTTCCGGATGGTCGTCCCTACATCTTACAAGGCCAAAAGGTGTACCAAATCAAGGGTCAAATTGACCAGGCAACACCACCTGAAATTAAACATGACCCAACCCTATAATTTTTGACCGCATCAGTGAATTTTTCGCTTGTAAAAGGTGAAAGTGAAAGCTTCCCACCACTCGCATAACCAAACTCATCCACAATAAGATAAACATGGAGCTACGATTTGCATGTAAATGAAGGTAGCAATTTATTAATCAGCGAAAGAGTGGGTTAACCGCATAAAAATCAAATGACTCAAAATGCAAAAGCACTCGTATGCCATTTACTAACGAAAGTATTGGCGAGATGAACCAAGCTCCAGCTCCGGTGCACATCAGCATCGTTCCGGATTGGGGTATAAGTCCTCGGTCCGGTATGACCAAGACGATAAGGACCTTCCCATATCGGTCCAAACTTTCTCGTGTTCAAATTGGGTGTTTGGAAAGACCCTCACAGAATACAAAATCTCCATTATAAACCGTCGAGACGAACTTTGGCGTTGTAATGCCTAGCGATGTGTTGTTGGTACACCGCCATCCGTAGATAAGGCTTGTTCCTCGCCCTCCAGTTGTCTGTCCAAATGTCACCTCGGTTCATTATTTTTATCCCCGACCGCCACACCAATCGTTGAATGGCACTTCAGCGGTGACACCGGCCATCCCATAGGTTAATGCTAACGAGTTTCTCCCGTGGCATTATGGTGTGGTCCGCTAGCCCACGCACTCAGTAACTCGCCCGCCACCTCCCCTAGCTTGTTCCGCTTCTTCAGGATTGGCAATTATGGTTTTATTTGTGGACTCAAATTTCGTCTGCTTGCGTGGATGACGCTGAAGAAAAACGCATAGTGATCTTCCTCCACCATACAAAACACTCGAAGTTACCGAAAGCTAATGAACTGGCTCATTGTCCACCATTAAAACTGCGGGTAAGCCAAACGGCATATGATATTTTTCCATACAAATCAACCACATCCTTGTCCTTGATTCGGTGAGTAGGCTTCGCCGACCCACTTACTAAAGTAATCGGGGCCACCGGGATAAATCGTTTACGCGCTACAGCGTGGAAGCGGGTCCTACAATATCAAGCCCCATTATACGAATGGCCATGGGCTCGTTAGATTTGTTAACTCTTCGGAGGTAAATGAGGAATCGGGCCAACCGCCGGGCATTTATCTAGCCCAGAATAGTCTCTGCGGCGCCCTTCTTCGCATGGTCGACCAAGTAATAACCCCCGCACATGGCTTTACGCCGTGGTTTGCCTCCCATGTTGCCACAATGTCCTCATGAATCTCCTGCTAGAACTTAGGTTGATTCTTCTTCGCTCAAACACCTCAAGAGTGGCCGGTGAATGCCCCTCCTATATAATTTGCCATCGATCAATGAAACAGTCAGATAAGTTCTAACTTCTTCCGGAGCCCTGAACTTATCCGAAGGAAGTAATCCGGTTAGAAAATCAACAATTGGTTTATCCAACCACCCGTTCGCACCGTTATTGGCGACATTGTCTCTTTATCCTCTTTATTAACCATATTACGACATCGGGCTCGATTCCAAATCGGTATCATTCGACCTCGCCACCCTCAACCATAGCCCCGGAGCCGCTTAAAGTATCCACCGCTTTTATTCTCTGGCAATCGATTGGCGAACTCCAACTTATTATTAAATGAATGAGTTCCTTTACTAGCTAGGTAGCAACCATCTTTTCATCCTACCAAGTAATCGCCCGCTAACCCGCTTACAATAAGCCGGGAATCACTATACACAAGCAATTTTCGCGCACTACCGCTTCGGGCCATTCCGCTGATTAGTGCTTCATACTGCGTCGTTATTTGACGCTGAAAAATTAAAATGAATAATTGTTCGAAAGTCAAACCATCCTGTCTTTAAGACTATTACGACCGCCTCCATGCCACGAAGAGCCATCAACAAATAACTCCCATGTTTGTTTAAATGCTCGCCTCGATGCTTCATTTCAATACATCCGCCCAAGTAGGTTCATAGCCATGGCAAAATCAACTGGCTCGCTAAATTATCTATCTCATTTCCTATGTGTTTTGGTTCTTCCTTCCCGAATTCCGCGAACAAAGTCACCGTAACCGAGACTTGATGGTTGTTTGAGTGATATTCTATTCCTCAGATTCGCCATTCAATCCCCAACGCGATCACTCTCCCTCGCTATGTCCGCTAAGGTTGCAGTCTCGAGGGGTAGTAGGAAGTTACTACAATGATTGTGGCAAGACTAAATACGGTCTTAATTTCTAAGAGACGAAAGCGAGCCAACGCCATCTTTTCAATGAGGGGAGTATCGAAGTTTCGTGATCCGCAAGTGCTTTGCTAACGTAAAGCGGGATGTTGCCTTCCTTCCGGGCCGGACAAGACGAGCGGACAAAGATGATCCGGAGACGGAGAGATATAAATACAATGGCTCCCATTCTTGGTTTGGACAAAATGTGGGGGAGAGGCAAGTATAACTTGAGTCGTTGAAACGCTCGCTTCTCACACTTTCAGTCCATACAAAGTCTTTGTTTCCCTTCAATGCCCTAAAATGAAAGACAATGATTCGATGCTGGATGAATCATCGTGGCGCTATTCGGTCCCATTTAACCTCTCGCACCTCCTCACATAGTTTTGGAGAAGGCATGTCGCGAGCCCTTTATTTGACCGGATTAGCTTCAATTCCTGCGCCACTAAATAGCCTAGAATTGCCCCTCAACCAACCCCAAATGTACACTTAGCGGGATTCATTTCATTGACGCCCAACACCGTAAAGGCCCGAGCAGCTGCCGCATATGGTCACCGCACACGCCCGATTTGACCAGCATGTCATCCACATACACTTCCATGGTCGAGGCCAAGATGCTCGCGAACATTTTATTCACCAACCTTTGATAGGTGGCACCCGGCGTTCTTTAGTCAACGGCATGACCTTGAATAATAGATTCCTTTCCGTAACAAACGTTGTTTTTCTTGATCATCCGGTGCATCATGATTTGATTATACTCGAGTAAAGGGTCCATAAAATGAGTAAGCGATGGCCAATAATAGCCCACCATCATATATCAATCTTGGTGGGAAATTATCCTTTGGGCATGCCTTATTCAAACCGTGAAGTCGATACACACTGGTTTTCCGCTTTTCTTCAACTACTACCACATTGGTGCCACGGATAATGCACTCGGCGAAGTCATTTTTCAACAGCTTGTCTACTTCTTTGTTGATGACTTGGTTTCGATTCCGTACAAACTTCCTTCTCTTTGTCGTGCAGGTTTGTATGGCGAGATCTACGTGCTCGCCATGTGAGAGATGATGTGTGGATCTATTCCACCATGTCATCTCTGTAGACCAGGAAAATGTACTAAGTGGTCTTTTAGAATGAATTAAATGTAGCCAACCTCCGGATCCATTTGGGTTCCAATCTTTGTCGTAACGATCGGGTGGTCCTGATCCAGCAAGTATCCGCCCTCCATCTTCCAAGGCATCCATCTTATCAATGTGCCACCCCATTTCAGGATCGCTATTTGTTTTCCCGTCCACGTACCTTAATGTAACAAATCACGGGCGTGGATGGTCACCCTTTACTAGCCCATTCCGATTTTTATTGGGAACTTGACTTCGATGGTAAGAAGATGGAGCGGCTTTCATTAAGGCAACCATGGCCTACCAAGATCATATGTAGTAGAAGGAGTGTCAACTACCATCATCTCGGCTATCCGGGTTATGCTTTTTAGTCACATGGGGAGGATGATTCTCCCCCCACGCTTCTCCATTCCCATCGCACTCCAACTGTGAGTGGCTCGGGTTGGTTGACTGCCGAGGATTGATTCCCATCTTTCTAGTGTGCCAAAAACACAATATCTCCGAGCTTCCATTGTTCACCAATATCCGCGATGGTACAATTCCTACATCTAGGGTGACCGCCAAAGTCGTCGTCATGGCCAAATGTCCAACATTGTCGATTTCTTTGAAAGTTATAGTTGGCTCTTCGTGTTGGACTGTTGTTCCCTGTGATATGGGTTGTCGCGTAGCCCTCCTATCTTCCCTTCGTTCTTCCTCCGCATGAACGGAATGAATGACTTTCGCGACCTCTACCTCACGTACGCCCTTGGTGAGTCGATTTTCCGGGAATTCCTCTTACGCGTCATTCCAGGAGCCTTTTTGTCCGCTCATCTCAATTGTTTGAGGTACCCCGCTTTAGTAATTCTTCTATTTTGCGTTTTAGTTCGACACTCTTACGTAGTGTGTTCGGGCTCCTTATGAAAGCGCACACCATAGAGTTGTCTCTTGTATTGGATCGAATCATAGGTCGGCCACCGCATCCTTATGAATTCTTTCCATGTCGTACTAAGCGGGTTGGGGAAACGTTCAACCTAAAGCATGCGGCCCCTTGGCGGTCCATCAAACTCATCCCTTCGCGTATTCGTTACGCCATTTTGAATCTCTAACCAAGCAGGCGGTGGGCTGCATTTCGAACGGATTGTCTGCCGATCTTCGGATATTCCGCGAAGGCTTCACCTGAACCTAACAAGGTTGGCTCTTATCTTGCCTCGTTTGGAGGCACAACACGCCCTCCTTGGCCGCTCATATCCAGCCTGCATCTCTCTTCAGGACCACGAAACCCGAGCCCCCGCAAGGTTTGCAAGAGGTTCCTTAGCTTTTTTTGAACCATATAATCATAGATTTTGGTGCCTGGAAGTAACCCGCGCTTGAAAGCGTTACACGCGACTACATCCGGATAATCCATAATCTCGACCTTCATATCGTTGAATCGCTGGATGTAATTCCGAAGCGGTTCATTCCTCCTCGTTGCTGTACCCGCGAATAAAGTCGTCCGACCTTCTGCGGCGACTTGACTCATCTAAATGCGTCATAAATTGTGCGCCGGTTAGGAAAGCGACCTAACACTCCGTGATGGTAATCGACTAAACCAGAGCAGGGCAGGACCCTTTAGGCTTGAAGCGAACACTTTGCACATTATCGCGTCTCTATCTGACTGAGGGATGCAAGTAGGGATTATGGCCTGCCTGAAGTGTATCACGTGGTCTCCTGGATCGGCACTTCCGTCATATAATGTAAACTTTTGTGCAGAAAAGCCTGCTGGCGTGTTGATTTTTGTAATTGCATCCACAAAGCGAGTGTCCGGTATATCGTCATACCGGTCATTGGCTTCTTTCTTGGCCAAATCGCTTCGTTCAGACGGTTGTCCTTGTCACGATTTTGGCGGTGGCCTGGCCTCCCGCCCACCTTCCTCCAAGGCGTTAGATCAATGGAATAAGATTCCCGCCGATTTAGACTCCCCATCTTGGACGAGCCACGTTCTCTGCCACGCCTTTGTTCGACCCTGCCGCCTGGCTCAGATCTCTTCCCCGCCGCGGTGTTCTTTCCCACAAGTTACTTCGATGCCCTGTCTTACGGGGCAAGTCCTGTTTCGGCTCTAGGTGTCCACACGGCATTGAAGGCTTCTTAAGTTGCCTGTTAACCTACTCAACTTCATTGTTGTGGGCCTTGTTGATTAGACTAACTCCTCCATCCGGAAGGAGTTCTTGAATCGATTATCATTATCGATAGCTCCGCCAGCAAAGCGGTGATGGTCATGATATGGCCGGGGCTGCGTAACTTCTTCCCTTCTCGCTGGCTCATGCATGACACCATAAGATAAGGTTGGGCGCCGCCGATGCCATTGGTAATATGATTAAATCTGCTGGCAGTGCCCGATATGGTTTTGTGCCAAAACACAAACATGAGCCCTCCTTCTAGGCCAAACCGCTTATGATGATTTACGCCCGCCTTAACGGCCGTGCACTCCTGCCGCCAACCCGCAAAATGCAGGTTTGCGGAGTTTGGGTACTATATGGTACCGCCAGCTATACCTCACGCCAAGTCGAGATGTGAATGAGTGACCTTTGGACTTTGAATGAGATTAGTTGAAGGTGCACCTATCGTGAAGAATGACGAACGATATATAAACTCGGCTACTCCCTCCACTAAGGTAAGAAATCTAAAAATGAAAATAGGAAACCTATTTCTTGATTTAGAGGCAAGTCCCGGGATCGGCTCTCCCAAATTAAAAAGTGTAATATGGGAAAGAATCCAGATTGATTCTTGAATGAACTTTCTCAGAAGAACATCATGTTTGGCCAGCCAGCAATCGTTTAGATCCTTGATTTAGTAAATTTCGGCTCATAAATTCATGAATTTACCCACTGCCTTCTCAGTCCGGGACGGTTTTAACCGATCCTCCAACCATACACCGCTCGACTCAAATTGATAGGAAATTTGGTTATACAAAGCTTATAAAAACCAAAAATAACAAGTAAAATAAATAAACAATTGCAAATAGAATAACATATTGACATCATATATAATAACGATAACAGTTATAAATTAAATTATATTATAAAGAGTGGGTGACATGAAAAAATAAATAATAAAAATAAAGGAACAGTTAAACAACCAAACGCCAATGCCAAAGAGGGTTAGGTTTAAACCTAATCGATTAAAGCAAACAAACAATTTTGGTCCAATTTAAAGCCTTATTACTCATTTTTCTTGAAGTTCTTGGAAAAATAAATTTAAATCACCTTTTTTTTTCTCCACTAAAATTTAACATATATTTAATATTTAGTTTTTTTTTATATGTGAAATAATGAATATACGTTGATGGATTATTGGAAAACCATTTTGGACTGCATAAAGTATGAGGCCAGGGTGTATATAGTAGAAGAAGGGAAACGATGACTGATGACAGATGGCAGCTTCCCGATAGATTCACATTCTCTTTCACTTTCACTTTTTTTTTTTTTTTATCCTTTTGGGTGAAAATTCCACATTCACATTTGCAGCCGATGAATCTTATGCCTTGGTCGGCGCGCTGCGTCCACTGGAATCTCTTGTGGGACCCAACGTGGCAATCGCTTGATCTTTGCGTATCAGCTCCGTCGCTGCGGTATAAATGACCGTGACGTTTACAACTAACGCAGCCATTGGTTCGTCTCCGCTGCAACATCACAGCACGGTGAGACTATTTCTTTGGTCCTGACTAGAAGTCAGAAGATGACCGAGACAATAACAATAATAATAATGTAAATTGTAATAGCTCATAACATTGACAAAGATTTTTTTTTTTGAAACATTGACAAAGATTTACAATTATAATATACTCCATGCGCATCATGCCATGAAATATTAAAAGTTTATAAATAATAAATTTTTGTTTGCTTAGAGCTCTAGTAATTTCTCCAAATCTAACGCCTACTATGTTTTTATCAAAAATACCGTCGCGCCTATAATTTATCAAAAATGTCTGCTGTTGCCTTAACCCTACCTAAAATATTTATAAAATTATTTATTTATTTTTTTTTTGCTTCACTTCTTTTTGCTATGCTATTATAATTTTTTTTTATTTATTTATTTTATGACTTTTTTTTTTAAACTATACTTGTTTTAATATCAAGTTATTTAAATAAAAGTATTATATATAGATTTTTATAAGTTCTTATTTTAATACAACTATTCATATATTATTTTTCATTCTATTTTTTTCTTTAATCCTTTAATTTTTATTTATTTTATGGGATTTTTAAAATATAATTTTTTATAAGTATTAAAAGATATAAAATTTTGATAAATTTATTAATTTTTCTCATACTTCAGTCGCTAGAAACAGCACCACCAATTCCAAAGGGGCTATCTTGTTATATAATAGTAGTTTAATAGTGAGTATCACTGCCACGCGACAAGTAGAGAACAAAAGATTCTCTGGATATTTATTTTTCGCTTAGTAGCAAATCTTGCATATACTGGGCAAGTAATGAATATTTTAAATAATAACGGACATTTTCAATATAATTATGAAAGTGTGAATATTTAAAAAAAAAATTATAATTGATGTGGGTATTGGAGGAAATTATAGATAAAACTTTTATAATTTGATTGATGCAGAAAATAAATAAATAAAGTAAAGTAAATTTGATACTAAGCAATATAATTTTTTAAATATTTTAAACAATATACATCTAATTAAAGCTTGGAGGCTACAATTCCTTATCAGTTAGCATAAAACACAAAAGTTTGACCATCTTCCTTATTTATATAAATTATAAATTGATGGGTATTTTTAAAAATTATACTATTTTAGTGGGCATTTCACCAAATAATCTACATATATATAAACTCAAAAAACCTATTAAAAAAAAAGTCACTATTCTACAACCACACAAGCTTTATTAAAGAGGAAAAAGAGAGAACATCTTTTGAAAATAATTGTGCACGAGAATGGCGCACTTCACACTTTTCTTTTTTTTTTTGTGATAAAGTGTTTTGGCCCGTAGAATGTTATATAATTGACATTGGAGCGTAAAAGTCATTGCAGAGAAAACAATAATTTCTGTGAGGCCCATATATTTATATTTATATAATAGAGTTTATTGTATTTAATTCCTCTTTTCAAGGGTTTATGTATTTTTTTGTAAAAAAAAAAAAAGTCACATCATTGCATTTTAACAACGTGTCAAACAAATAGTTGTCTCACCAATCACTGTTAATTTTAACAGACTCTATTACACAAACGCCATATCATTGGTCACACGAACTTCTAATTAAGGAAACAAAAAAAAAAAAATTGAAAAATAAAGATAAGTCAGCCAAGACCATGATGTTTGATTAGAAACCCAATTTGAGATGAAGGAGAGGAGCAGAATTTTTTTGCAGTCAAGGTCCATGAGAGGAGGGAGCACCCATTTCATAAGGAAGACCAGCTCTTTTAGAAAGTTATTCTCCGTAAAATTATCAAAGCAATCACCATGATGTTCCACTGATGTTGATGTGGTGGCGTCTGTTAAAATTAACAACCCAACATTAACATGGTGCATGTGTGTGATTGCTTTTAAAAAACCTGTGGACACTACTTGAATGCATCCTGAGTGTTGGGGTATTATATATAATTAAACCTATACAATACCTCACGTATAAATTTATTGGACCTGAAACCATGACATATATTTTGTAACTCAGAATTATTAATTTTTATCATTTTTGACATTTCACAAACATATTATTAAATTTAAAACTGGTGTCAATAATATATATATATATATATATATATATATATTTTGGTAAATCACCTTTTGATAATAATTGTGCACAAGAATGGCGCACTTTACTTCTTTGTTTGTAGAAAGTTTATTGGCCTGTATAAGATATGATAAGATTTATAGTCTCATTTTAAATTTTGTAGATCGAAATTATTAATTATCATCATTTTTGACATTTCACAAATATATCATTCAATTTAAAACACCTGTCAATAAAACGTATATATATATTTGTCGTTATTCAATACCTTCTAAACTCCGTATTCTATAAAATTAATAATAATAAAATAAAAACAATTATTAAAGTGGAAACAAAACACCTTTTGATAATAATTGTGTAAAATCTCACTTTTGTTTGTAATAAAGCGTACTGGCCCATATAATATTATACATATATATATATATATATATATATATATATATATTGTATATTGATTAAAGGGCGGGGTCATTGCATTTACATTGTATATTGATATGGGGGTGGGGTCGTATAACATAATATTTTAGGGAAAAGTTGAATGGTTCTGAAATTATGATAAGATACACAGTTTCATTTAAATGTTAATATATAAAATTTATTAATTATTATCATTTTGACATTTCACAAACAAATATTAAATTTAAAACTCGTGTCAATAATATATATGTATTGTCGTTAGTCAATACCCTCTGAATCTTCATAAAATATACAATATATATATATATATATATATATATATATATATGAATTATGCTTTGAAATGTCATAGTATTAAATATTAATGTGTTCATATATGAATTTCCATGCCGTCTTTAAAGTAAAATTTCCAATTGTCATTATTCTCTTGCTTATTTCACATCATATACATGATCAGCAATCCTTTCATTGAATCAATGACATTTTCCTTTCACTATTAAAATTCTTAAATTTTTCATCATTATATTTTTATGCCTAATTGCATATTTATTTGCATCAACATGTTGCAACCATGTCCTCAAGTTTCTTCCATTTCTCAATGAACACAAAAACACACACACACACACACATATATATATATATATATATATTTAAAAAATAGCAATAAGATCTTGCCACCAATTTATTATATGAGTTTTCAACACAAAATTGCATAAAAAGAAAAAGAAAACAACTGTATTAAATAGTATTAATCTTAATAAAACCCCATCATAGAAAATCGAAAATAATAAAAAAAGGACCCGTTTTGATCATGTTCAGTATGTTTTACCAGGTCTCCATCGTGGGGTTCAACAAAAATTAAAAAGAAAAGAAAAAAGGACCTCTTTTATTTCACATGCAAAATAAAAAAGAAAAAAAGAAAAGCAGCCCGCATTTTATTCAGACACTTGGCATCATCTGGTTTAGTGTCGTTAGATTTTTTTTTTATTTTTTTCCGTACGAGTTTCATTTTGTGGTCTGACGACAACAGCTTTGCCAAACGCAGAATTGACGTGACACCTGAACCGCACGTGTAACGTCTCATTGGCCTTTAATTTATAACTATGATTTTTTATTTATTTATTTTTTTTATGGTCAGCCGGTGCCAGTTTCAGATAAATATATATGTTATTATAATTTAAAATGAGAATGATATTCGTTCTTTTAATATAAAATTAGTGAAATAAAGATAAGATTGCAAAAATATGAAAATCCCATTTTATAAATTATATTTTGTCGCTCTAAGATTTAAAAAGAGCGATATAAATTTTAAGGTAATCATATATTGATTGTTTGGTTGAGTACTTATAGTTATTATTAAATATTATTTAAGAAAAAAAAAACACTTTACAGAAGTAAATCAAACTACTCCGTTGAGGAGTCAACTCAACTAATTCAACCATGAAAATATCCCAAAGTGGCAGTCAAATAAGAATGTAAATCAAAGGTATGAAGTCAATTATAATTAATAAATTTCTCTACGAATCTGTGCAGCTTTTTAAAAAAATCTGTTTGGGTGCTTTTGTAAAAGTGGTTATACATTTTTATTTTTTTAAAAAAAAAACAGTTCGGTATTTTTGGTTAAAAATCCTAAAAAATAAAACTAATAAGAAAAATTTGCTTTTTTTCTTAGGGATTCTAAATTATAGGATTATAAATGCATTTTTAAATGATATATTAAGGTAACGTTAACAGCTAGACAAAAAAAAAATTTAATAATTTTATAACTTAACATAATTAAAAAATATTTAAATTTTTATATTAAAAATCTATTTAGAAAAAATAATTTGAATAAATTTCTTTAATATATAATTATTATAATTTTTTTATCATATTAAATTAATATTGACTATATCATTTAGTATACACCTAGGATCCCTTGTACATATTATATATAGACGTTTGTCACGTTCCCAATTTAAAAATTTGAAAAAAAATAATGACTTAACTAATTTGTCATTTCCAAAAGTAAAATTATAATTTAGTTTTAAAATTATAATATTGGTATTGCAAATGAAGAGGACATGGTGTACAGAGTGTAAAGAACAGTATACTCCAGGATTGGACAACAACCAATTGCTTGAACCGAGGGGAAAATAAAAGCACGAATTAAAAATAAATAAATTAGGAGCAATAACCCAACTTCCAACTGAAAACTACCTACCACCATTTTCCTTAACGCACTGTTTGGCTTTCCTGTGGAAAAAAACGAAGCGATTCAAATTCATGTCCTCTGGAGCCCAAACGACGAAATTGGACCCCACCCAGCGTATTAATTTTATTAATTTAATTCAATTTTTGGTTGGTTGGGTATAAAGGAGTTATGGCGTTGAGACATTCCACCAACCAAACAAAGCTTTTCGCTGAAACAGGCTCTCTGGCACGTTTCGTCACCTTCTCTTCCTTCCTTCCTTCCTCCGTCTTCTGTCCGTCTAACACCTCCTGAATTCCAAATTCCCAAATCCATTCCTAAATTCTAGGGTTTCTTTCGTCTGCGTCAGAAGCCCTAGATTTCCTTCTTTCCTTTCCTTCCTTCTCAAGGAACTTCAGGTCTGTTTGCTTCTCCTTCCTCTTTTAGTCATTTATTATTATTTTTTTTCACTTTCTGTTTGGTTGTTAAAGGAACCTTCTTTTGAATGTGTTTGTTTAACTCTTCGGTTTTTCTCTGTTCTAAGTTGCTTGCTTTTCTTACTGACCATATAGTGGTCATTTTTTTTTTTTTTTTAATTCCTTTTTTGATGCTAGGATTTTGACTATAACTTTGATCACTTAGTTTACGTGATATTATCTTGTGATTAATGTTTCATTTCCCTGCTGGTTATTGTGTTCTTGAATGCTTTTGCAGTTAGTTTTTGATAGGTTTTGCTTATGGATCATTGTTTATTTGGAACGTGAACATTTTCTTGCTGACATATAGTAGGAATATGTGAAATGGGATTCTTTGGAGTGTAATAGAATATGTATGGAGTTTCGTAGATGAGAGAGCAATAACGTGGATAGGATTTAAAAATTGTCAAATCTGAGGGGAAAATTACCCTTTTCTTACTAAATTCACATTTCTCTGCACTGGTATATATTAGTTAACATATTTAATACTAGAATGTCTTACCTAGCAGGTTGGTTTTATACGTAATCTCACTAGAAGAATCATTTGAGTTCATGTGTCATAACCTATTAGGGCTGTATAGTGGCCAGAAGTATTAAATTTTGATGAAGTCAAGACTGAACTGTTTCTGGGGGATTTGTGTCTGTAAGCTCTTTACAGATAAAAAATGAATAAACATTACAAGGTTTTATATGAGAATTGATGAATCATTTCATCACTATGCAGATGTTAAATAAGAAAAGTAAAACATTAGTCAGGTTAATTTTTGTTTGAATGAAGATCTTGAGATGTATAGTGCCAAAAAGAAAAGGTACTACAAACAATTACATGTTTGAGGCACACGAGGTTGTAGTTGGGTTAAGATTAGATTGCATATACATCACAATAACGAGTAATGAAGTTAAACTTGGTTTGGTGGTTGAAGTTGAAGGGATATAACATTAGCATTAGTGGCTGGTTTGAAGAAGCAACATTGAGGTGCTGAGGTAGAGTTGATGACCTAGATTCTATAGAATAATTGACAACAGCTAGGACAGAATGGCGACTTCAAGATGACAGCTAGCTTTATCTTTTACATTTCAGAGATATGATATCAATTGTTCCAGGTTATGGAAATGAAACTAAATGTGCTTACCGCTGAGCTTGTCAGCTTATATGTCATACCTTAAAGTGATTTTCCTGATGCTTCCTTAAGGACTCAGAAAATACATTCTAGTTTATGTGATTATTTAAAGGTGAAACTTCCAAGCACTTCAATTAATTTAGGAAGACTTCTATGTAGATTTGGCGCCTCGTGGTCTGACCTTGATATAATTCTAGCTGCTAAGGTCTGAAATAACTCAGTATCTGTACCAGAGCTCTTACTCTGTTTTGCACTTGATCCTGCTCAGCCTTTTCCATCTGCTTTCCATCATGTCAAGCTTGGAGGAGCCACTTGGTTTTGACAAGCTTCCAAGCATGAGTACAATAGAAAGGATCCAGAGATATTCATCGGTGCTTGCCGCCTTATGAAAATAACATGGGCATGGGAGCCGCTGGATTGAAGGAAGAAGTTGTAGCACGCCTAATTCTTACGAGTAAGTGATTTGTTTGCTGATTTGTTTTGGAACCCATTTGTCATGTACATGTGTATGTGATGAGTTCATTTGTCTATTGACAGATCAAATGAACTTTATATATGGTGCAGGATTTCCTTTTCAGTAAGTGTGTTCAAGTATGTTTATCAAGCTAAGACAATACACTTACTGCAAACAAGGAAATCAGGATGAGTTGATTTTGATGTTAATTTTTTCTATGCACATACATTAGAAAGAGGCTTTTGCCAGTCCTTTCTGGGATATGAAGTCTACTTTTGAAGTTATAAACTGCCTAATTGCCGTGCATTTTCATAAATGGAATACATATCAGATTCCCTATATTGCAACTAGTTTCAAGCATTCAGCCACTAGAACAAAGGAGGACATGTTGTGTAATATTGATTTTCATCTTTGTATATACCAATACATAATATTGGTTTTCATCTTTGTATATTCCAATACACATTGAAAAATAAGGGTTTACACAGAAGATTAAGAAACTGCGTGATCCATAATGTTTTCAATTATCTGATTGTTCTAACCAAACCATCAAATTGACTCCATTGAACACATTAGAGAAAACCAGTACAATCACTTGTATTTGGTTTAGGTTACAGTTTAAAGGTGAATGCTTCTATGCTATCCTTTCCCAAGGTAAATAGCTTATTCATAATTGTTTATTACCTTCAGTATACTGCATATTCATAGTCTTGATGTTACATATTTTAGTCACTATGTTTGGTATCTTTAATCAAATGTTATCTTTTATTGATTGTACAACCTGAAACATCCTTTCTTTTTGCAGCAAGATTATGATGAGGGTACAAGAGAGGCACTCCCATGGACAAGACATAATAGAGACTTCTACAAAGAGGACTCCTTCAACCAAAGGACTTCAAGTTTATGCAGGAATGACGTGGTACAGGGAAATGGTTTTGATTCATGGTATTCTCCAGATCATCAATATAACTCCAAGCGCGATGAAAAAGGCATACAGAATTTAACAAATAAGGTGATTCAATAACTGAACCAGTGCCACATGTTTAGTACTGTATATATTTCATTTAGGTTCACAATTCAAAATATTATTTCCTTGTACACCCTTTGTGATTTTTATTTTTGCATCTCCTAACTACGTTTATGCATAAAACAGTTTATTAAAAGTATACCAAAGTATGTGAAGATAGTTGAAGTTGGTCCAAGGGATGGACTACAAAATGAGAAGGATATTGTACCTACTGCTGTAAAGGTTGAACTGATTCATAGGCTAGTGTCTTCTGGATTGTCTGTTGTCGAGGCTACGAGCTTTGTTTCACCAAATGGGTTCCTCAGGTAATTTGTTATGTTATGTATTGCACTGAATTAAGTTTATAATCTTTTTAGTTTTGTGCTAAGGCTTAATAATAGTATAATTTTGCAAGAAATTAAAATAAGACCCAAATAAAAGTTTAGTGGGCATTCATTGGTAACCTGAAAATTCCATTAAGTTCAATCCAGATGCCTTTGTGCATCTTATTTTCTTGAAACATAAATTTGATAGTGATAACAGCAATTTTTTGATTTATTGGTGACAGCAATAGGACTTTGTTGATTTTGCTTTTATGGGAGACCATAGTAGCTCTCGTTCTCTCTCTCTCTTTATGAAACTAGGAAGCTTGCTTTTTAGTTGACCATATCAATATATTGCTGTTATGGATTTGAATATAGATTGCCTAAATTTGTTCACTTTCTTTTCTATAGCTAGCAGATGCAAAGGATGTAATGCAAGCAGTTTGTAATATAGAGGGTGCCAGATTGCCTGTTTTGACACCTAATCTAAAAGTGGGTAATCTTGAGGAAAACAGAGTTCAAACAATACTATGTAAACATTTATGATGGGATTCTCTGACCTACTACGTCAACTTCTTCAGGGCTTTGAAGCTGCTGTTGCAGCTGGTGCAAAGGAAGTAGCGGTTTTGCATCAGCTTCTGAGTCATTTTCAAAGTCAAATGTCAATTGTAGCATAGAAGAAAGTCTTGCTCGCTATGGTGCTGTAACTCGTGCTAAGGAGCTTTCAATTCCTGTTCGAGGGTATGTTTCCATTTCATCCCTATCTGTCTCTCTTTCTCTCTCTCAAATTTCTTGGGAGGACCATTATATATAATGGATTGAATTAAAAAACCTAGGTGAGTTACAGTTTATAGTTTGAAGGGTTTATGAAAATGAACTTTCTTCTCTGAATCTGTGTCAATTTTATTTTGTGATAATGTTTAATGCTTATTGCTTATGCTATAGAGAAAATATTTTTATTGTGTTTGGGTGATTCTGAGATTAATGGATTGGCACTAACTTGATAGGTACGTATCATGTGTTGTTGGATGTCCTGTTGAAGGAGCAATTCCACCCTCTAAAGTGGCTTATGTGGCAAAAGAACTTTATGAAATGGGCTGCTTTGAAATTTCTCTTGGTGACACAATTGGGGTTGCTACGCCTGGTAATGTTCTATGCTTCAAACTACTGAATCTGTCACAAATATGACTGTATAATGTCTCTTGGGGACACATCTGACAGACAAATTTTTGGGCCATGACTACTGTGTAATGTGTATCTAGTTAAAGAAAAGCATAAACATTGTCTTTTCCTTTCCATTTTGTTAATTTGTACCATATTTTGAAATTCCAACTCTTTTTTCACTCTTATTTTAGTTTGTTCTTGAGTAAGAAATCATTTTAGCATAGATTAGTTCTTAGTTTATGATATATGTGCATTAGATAGAGATTTCTCGTAGCAGATGCTTGACCCGGTGATTGTGTTTCGATAATTGGTTGATGGTTCTCTTATCTATTTTGTCTCGCCTTTTCTTCTTCAGGGACTGTTGTTCCAATGCTTGAAGCTGTGATGGCTGTTGTTCCTGTTGAGAACCTGGCTGTTCACTTCCATGACACTTACGGACAATCTCTTCCAAATATTTTGGTGTCCCTCCAAGTAAGCTTTCCTGCGCTTATGGACAAACTGTAGGAATTTAGATTCTATATATATATATATATATAGATATGTATATATGTATGTGTATATATATGTGTGTGTGATCAGGATGAAAGCTAATTTCATAAAACGGAAAGCAAGATTTAATATCTTACAAGATGTTCTTTTGGCTTAACAGATGGGGATTAGCATAGTGGATACCTCCATTTCGGGGTTAGGTGGGTGTCCATATGCCAAAGGAGCTTCGGGGAATGTTGCCACTGAAGACGTAGTTTACATGCTCGATGGACTTGGTGTGAAAACAAATGTGGATTTGGCAAAGCTCATGAAGGCTGGAGATTTCATCAGCAAGCAACTAGGTCGCCCATCTGGTTCAAAGACTGCCATTGCCTTGTGCCGCGTTGCAGCCGATGGCTCTAAAATATAGAAATTATAGGTTAGATAAGTTGAAATCTTCACTCCCTCATTGTTTGTAATAAATCCAATGCCATGGATCCAGGTTTTTGTTTCTATTTCGGAATAATGCTATTAAGCACGACGTGTGCTTTAGCGAAGTCCACATTGCATGCTCCCATTTGGTGGCTGCACTACGCTGCCAGTCCCAATACAATCTGTGCTGAATAGTGTTTTCTTTTTTTTTAGGAGGGAGAATAGTCATTGTATTCAGTACTGTTTTGTATGCCTCATCTTAAGCCTGTGAGCTGCCTATTGCAGTTAAATAGAAAGTGTCCCAAATGTTGTAGTTTATAAGTTTTGATGCCCCACATAAATAAATGTATCGATGAATAGATATAAATAAATATTTAATTCACGTCTAGAATACTTTTTGTTTTTGTTTTCTTTCGGTGGAGAAATCTTCTAATTATTTGAATCATTGAAATGTTCAGATTGTATAAGTTTTGGATTGTGGTGCATGTGAGGATTGGGATTAAGACATATTTTATTTATTTATTTATTTTTGGGTAAAAGGAAGTCCAAAGCTCAAAAACTACAAAAGCCACCTCCAGGGACCTCATCAGTCATTTATAATTAGATTCTCCACATGGGGTTAAGATGTAATCTGCTCCACTGGTTATGATATATAAAAATATATATTATATATCTGCATCATTAGAAATTTTATACATATATTGACAACAATATAAATACATAAAATAAATTATTTAAATCTTTTAATTAATTTCTAGTAAACAAAAATTTTCTGCAAACGTGAAAACTGAAAGGCATATGCAGGTCCATATCCATTAACTGTTTTTAATGGCATGATTAAGAAGAGCTGGAGGAGTTACTCCACACTAATAATTTAGAGCAAGTTACCCTAAAAGCTGTTGAGAAATTAACTTGGGAGGCTATGATTAATTGGGGAAAATTCATGTCCCTCTTTCTTGTCACAGTTTATAGAAGTAGTTGAGATCCCAATGATGGTAGAGCACCATGACTTTGACCAAGTATAATAAAGAGTGAGATTCAAAAAGCAAAAAAACAAAATGAAAAAAAGTTAAAAGGAAACACTAATTAAATGAGTGCCTTTGCTTGCCCACCAATTTATAGAGAGTCTCTCCCTTAATCATAACCCTAATGTACTCAATAACAGTTTGTCTCAACTTTTGGTTGTTGTCAGTCAAAGCTATTTATATTTGTATAGCATTCTCTCACTAAATGTTTTAGTCAGCTTCTTTTTGTTGCCTCAACTTTGAGGAGAGGGGTGGGTTATTCCCCATCATCAAGAAGTTGGCCTTTTGTTAGGTCATGTGTAGCTGAGCTTTTTTGGGTCATGACCTAAATAAGTTTCATGTATGAAATGTGAATATTGAACTTGAATGGGATGGAGAAATTAATTCTTATTGATGATCACCACAGTTCATGACCTAAATAAGTTTAATGTATGGAATGTGAACTTGAATAGCTTGAAGGAATTCTTGATGATGACAACCTCTCAGATGTGTATGCTTGGGTCGTGACCTAAAAGAGTTTCATGTATATATGAAATGTAAACTGAAAGGGTTAGAGGAATTCTTGTTGATGATCTCTTTTGGGATGTGTCTTCTGGGCCGTGACCTTGGAAAGTTTCAAGCAGGGAATGTAAAACTTTAATGGGTTGGAGGAATTCTTGTTGATGATCACCTCTGAGATGTGTTCAAGAAGCTATAGAGGAAAGTTATGTACTTTTTATGTGTATTCATATATATGTGGAAGAGTAAAGAGTGAAAAAGTGTCTGTAATAAAAGCACACATGCATTTTCTTAGGAACCAAGCATCGTTCTGAGAGATCCACATGGATATATCAGAAAGATTGGAGGGTACTTTGGTGGCGGAGTTGAATTCACACAATTGAATTTATGGGCATTTGTGCTATACCAGTATGCTCTTAAACTAGCTATTTTCTCCTTTAGAGAAAAGAAGAAGCTCTTTTTAATAACTTTATAATAGACTACAATAGGTAGTGATATGATAAAAGAAAGAAAGAAAGAAAATAAATAAAGTGAGGATTACATAGAGATATAGAATTTTAAGTTAGAAAATTAGGGTAAGATGTGTGTGGGGTTTATGCAAACCTATCAGGTTTTACTTTATGATGTCGAAGAGAACATCAAAACTATTAGTTGTCAGGTTGGTTTAGATTAGGTGTTGAGTAATAATATTCTTAGTTTTTTATTTTTGGAAACCAAAACAAAGTAAAACAATTAATTTATACTTAGTAGCTGAGTTGGCAAAAACCCATCAATTTGTATACGAAGTGTGGTGGCCTACACAACTGGCAAAAGCATACTCATTTTCCCATGGGCTGTTTGAGGCATTAATGTTTTTTTTTCTTTTGAGTTGTAAGTTTGGGAATTACATGTGTGCAGTACTATAATTATAAAAACCATGATGAACCATTTAAAGCCAATGGTGAAGAAATTAATAAAGCAAGTAAAAGAAAAAACCTCTCTCAAAAAAATTATCTTTTCAAAAACAAAGAAAAAATATTTCAATATTAGTATTCAGCCAAGTTTTTCAGGTCTCATTTGGGTGCAAAAATCAATTAGATAGCCATGACTTTCATGTACATATTGGCTTTTTTCCAAGTGATTTGTATGAAAGCAAATGAAGACAACATCATTTTCCCGAAGAAAGAAACACACTCCACAAATACACTGTCCTCACTTTACGACCCACTTCTCAACCCCTACCCTGTTCTTTGACCAATTTGAGCTGATGTGCTAGAGATATATATATATATATATATATATATATATATATATATATTTATGAGCATAAAAGTTAATTAAGGGAGTAGATGATAAAATATGTATATATTAGTGTAGTCTAATTTGGTATTACTATGATTTTAGGAAAGGGCATTACATGATCACTAAGGTCAAAAACTATTTGAGAAAAATATTTGAAGGATTCATCTTATTCACCTTAAAAAATAGATTTACAAGCATTAAATAATATTAGTACACATCAAAACCAAATTATAATTTGCTTCTGTTTCACAAAATAAAAGTACACTTGGCTCACACATACATATACTTGATGTCGTAAGTGCACAGTATACACACTCAATTACAACACAGTACTGGCACACTTGCTCACAGAAAAACAAAATGAAAAATCCAGAATTGCTTTATATCCCCTAAGCCCAAGATTGACATCAAACAAATACCCGAACTTCTTCTTCATCTCTGTGGTACGTAGTGGTTGGTTTCCTGAAACTAACAAATGGGCTTTGAAATCAGTACCCAAACACCCCTTCAGAGTCAAATTTATCTCCTTCTTACAGGCACCACACCCAATGCAACATTTTGACTCTCACTCTTCGTAGTTGACTCTCTCTCCCTACAATTTTCAGAGCTCAGACTCCAAGAAAACACATATTTTACGCCCACATACACACAAAACCCCATCAGATCTCTCTCTCTCTCTCTCTCTCTCTCTCTCTCTCTCTCTCAACTCTTCCCAGGCATTCTATCTCCCAATTAAGCAGCATTCTTTTTTTTGGAGAACTTTTTATATAAACCTGCAGATCCAAACAAAGAGTAGCTTTTGTGTGTGTGTCTTTGCTTTTATAGGGTTTTGAGCACGACACACATACGGAAGATTCCCATGCATTTTCTACTTCTGAAGGAGCAGGAAGTGAAACAGATGGGTGTCACAAAAGGGTTTGCTGCTTCTTGCTTTTCTCTTCTACTTTTGGTGCTCATCTTCCTATTAGTTTTACATGCTTCAACTTCAACTTCTTCTGCTCATGGGTCTGCTAAATTTCGAAGCCAAAACTAGTGCTGTCTCTGATCATCCGCTTGGTTCTGCTAAATCTAATGCCCGCTTTGTTGTAGTAGGAGGAGATAAAGATATTGAAGATGGTGATTCTGTTTTTGGTGATGAAAAGAGAAGAATTCACACTGGTCCCAATCCTTTACATAATAGATAAGTACGTATAGAATAATTGATTGTAAAATGAGAGCTTGATTTCTATTACTGCATTTCAGGCTTTGATATTTATTTTTATTTTATTTTTGTTGAATATATAAGATGGGGATGGCTAAGTGTCTGCTGTTATGTCCATATGTGAATGTTTCAGGTTAATGTTGCAATTTTTTTACTTCTTTTTATGTTCTTCTTCTTCCTTTATTGGGTTGGAAGCAATTAATGTTGTAATTGCCTAGCCTATAAGTAATAATCTTTATTTTTGAGGAATTAAAAGGAAGATTACTGGATTTGTATGTTATATATATATATATATATATATATATATTATATGCATAAAGCTAAAAGGAAAAAAGAAAAAGGAAACAGAAGATGAAAATATCATGAAATTGTCACCATAAATAGAAGAAGTTGGTGTATGACTGTTGGCAGGTTTTATTAGGGTTGGTGTTTTTCTTCTTCTTCTTTTGTTTTGGGTGGTTGTAATAGGTTTTGTTAGGGTTGGTGTTTTCTTCTTTCTTCCTTTCTTTTTCTTTTTTTTTTTTTTTCCTTAAAAATATATATTTTAACAGTGATGGTTATGCTGTCATTTCTCCTTTACTTATGATGGAGTGACGTAAGACTTAATAAATGAAGAAAATTATTGTAAAAATTACTCATTCTTAAAATGGGACAAATTCTGTCCATAAGGACAAGACTTTAGTTGGCGATGGTTGGGAAGAAAAACTCGCAGGGCCAGGCATGTGGTCAGGTTTCAGGCTTGGGCTGAGAGTCCAATATTAAAATGGGGTTATTTATTAAATTTAGGGTCCTTAGCCAAGTGAACAACAAAAAAAAAAATATATATATATATATATATATATATATATACATATATATTATAACATATATAAAATTAAAATTATTGTTTGACTCAATTTTCAATTACAAAATAAACTTTCTACACACTCACTACAAGAAAAGTTCGCTATAGGCGCAAAATAAAATTTTATCACACAAAGCAATGTTTCATGGCAAAATTAATATTTTGTCACTTTTTAGTTAAATTTTTTTTTTAATGCCCGTTTGGTAATATTTTGATTTTTGATTTTTAATTTTTTTTCTTGAATTGTAAATAATTTGCTACAAATCACTGCACTCCTATGTAGCGTATTATTCTTTTAGTGGGGAACATATTGGATCCGAAATTATTATATTTAGTATCAAATATGTTGTTGATGTTGACTATTAATTTTGGGATTGTTATATATATGTTGAAGTAGTCTTTTATCATAGTCAATATATATACATATTATGATGATCAGGTTATGTTCCCTATAAAACTTAGAGGCCGAAAGTGTAGAATTTGGGACAACATTAATGTGGCAAGTGAGATTTGGCATGGCGATAATTCAGTCTTCAACAACAGTGCGTAGTTTTTCCAAAGCTAATTAAAACAATCTACACTTAGCAACTGTTAGCTCACTCATGTTAATATTCATTCAAGGATTTCAAAATATTGAGAGAATTAGAGTGGAATACTTATATTTGTGGAACAACTTTGCTTGCAGAACAGCACAGTACCCACATGTACGTTTGAGAAAATTGAGCTGCGCTACCTCCCAACTTGATGAATCTGTGCTAGTAAAGCATAGTGATGAAGGGCAACCATGGAAAGCTAGATTTTCAAGCTGTGGAATCTCTAAATGTGTATTGCTCCGAAGATTTAAAGAGCTTAGTTCCTTCCCCATCAGTAATGTCGTTCGTAAATTTGAAATTGTTGAGTGTATCATTGTGTGATGGACTGACAAATCTAATGGCTTAACCTCAACGGTGAAAAGTCTGCAACAACTTACAGCAATTTTTTTGATGAATAACAACTTACAGCAATGGTAGTAGTATATGGTTGCCAAAATATGACCCAAGTAATTGCGAATGATGATGAAGAATTAGGTATTGGTACTAGTACTGCTCTCCAAGTTCAAAAGGACATTGGTTTTGACCAACTCAACACTCTATTACTTTTCCTGGCACCACAGTCTTACACTATGTTTGGATTGACTCAACACTTTAGCCCTGTAATATATATATATATATATATATATATATATGTGTGTGTGTGTGTGTGTGTTTGTTTGTTGTGCGTATTTATTTGACATCTACACTCTCGTTTGTGATGACAAGGCATGAGGCATACCTCAAAGTAAGTAATCCAGCTTCCTATCTCTTTGGAAGAGCACTAGGAACTGAACCAGACAATTCTTTTGCCCTTCAAATTCCTGTACATAAATTAATTTTCCAAATATAAATTAATTAATGGATTGCTTTTATTACAAGTAATATCATAATTACATGAGCAGATTCCAATGGTGGCTTACATGAATTTGAGAGATTTTACATCCTCCACGAACCCAGGAATTGATCCAGTCAAGTTACTGTTGGATGGATTCGTAAGACAAAAGTTTTTTGTTAACCATGACATTGACATCCAACAAGTTGAACCAGATCATACATGAATACGTGCTATTTTGGCAATGCTATGTATAATAAGCAGACCATGTTGATTAAAAGTAGGTAATTGATCCATATGTTTAAGAATGTCAATCTCAACAGCATTGAGTATGATTGAATCCTCTGTTTTATTATAAATAGAAATGTGGTGCTGCATGTTTCCCTAACCAGGGCTCTTGAGTTTGATAGGACCGTGGCATACAAGTGACGAGGCCTAAAGGGGTCCAAACAGCATGAGTGGAGTGGCACTCCAAGATACATTCAGCTTTCTGGACTGCTTTCTCCCAAAGTTGCTCTACTATAGAAAAGAAAAGCAGCTGTAAATATAAAATTATTTACAGTATAATTCTAAATTATGCAAGTTCTATAATTCTAAGTTACTTTAATCTAGCATGTGATTGTTTAGAGTTATCTTCTTAAATTATGCAATTTATATATTCTGGGGAATCGGCTAATCATAAAAAATTTAATAAAAAATAAAATACAAATGTACTTCTTGAAAGTATAAATTTAAAATTAAAAATTTAAATCAAACGACTTAATAAGAGGATGCTATTATATTTTTATCATTACTTTAGCATTTGATTTGAACTTCTAGTGCTTGCCATTTAATGTGTAATTAGTAACAGATTACATTTGTATTACATTTTAAATATATGTTTATAATTTATTTTTGTATGAGAATGATACATTTTATTATTGATATTTTCATAATGGAATAAATGGCGAGTCTTGGGGGCAGTGGTGTAAATTCACGCGGCACTAAATCTCTTAAACCCTAACATTTTGGCCTACGAAGAAGAAGAAGAAGCTTCTAGTCTCCTTTCAACCTTTGCCTCCATTTCTGCACTTGTTTAGGGTCGTCAATGGCGAAGCGTCTGATCCCATTGTTCAATCGCATTCTCGTTGAGAAAATTGTTCCTCCTTCCAAGACCAACCTGGAATTCTTCTTCCCGAGAAAACCTCCAAGGTTTATTCGCGATTCCTCCTTTCTTTTCTCTGCATTCTTCTTATTATTCTTCAAATTTTTCCAAAACTGGGTAGTTTCGGAATTCTATCGCCGATTAGCTTTCTCTTGAAATACCAAATTATGGTTAAAAAGAAAAGTTGGCTTTTCTTTTTGCTTTGATTTCATATGCTTGTAATTTGGGTTCTAGCTTTATTTTGCAATATGGGTTTTGTTCCTGTTGTATTTCAATTTCTTAAGATGATTTTATGTATTTAATTATAGTTTTGTTTGGCTGTGATTGCAATAGTTATATCTCTAATAAATTGAGTTTGTATCATTGCCTAGTATATTTTCCCTGCTTTGGAGTTGCTTTTGATTGCGAGCTTCTTACTGCTTTTAGTGTGTGGCCATCTTTTATGTTTTCTGTTTTGTGGCTTTGCATTATTGTTCCAAATTCTGTATGGGTGTTCATTTTATAACTGTTTCATTGTTGATGTTCTTTAAATATCTATTCTAATTCACCAGCTGAAGTCTGCCCATTTTAATGAATAATGTCTGTTCTCTTGCTGTTGTATAGGAAAATATGATGTTGAACTCCGACGTCTGTTTTAATCCTATTTATAGAGTTTCCAATTATTGGAACTGCGTCTCATTAATTAAAAGGAATATGCTGGTACACATGCATTTGAATAATTAATCTTTGTAAAATAGAAACAACCGCTGATCCAGTAGCTATTTTCTTCCCTTTTCATGAGAAATGATAAATTGAGAGATTTTGACGAAGTTTATTCTTTTTACTCCATATATTGCATCCATCGGATGATTTTTAATTTGATGTCTCTGGTCACGTAAAAGTTTCTCTAGATTAGAAGGTTCAAAATGTGTGATACACTGATGACAAAGTACATATTCATTATCTAAGATGAGCTACTTTTACTCATGGTAGTTATTCTTCATGATGGACTGATATATCTTTGTTAAATGCTTGAAAATTCAGCTTAACTCTGGAAAAGTTGTTGCTGTGGGTCCGGGAATTCGTGATAGAGATGGGAAACTTATTCCAGTACATGTAAAGGAAGGAGAAACAGTTCTTTTGCCTGAATATGGAGGAACTGAAGTGAAGCTCGGTGATAAAGGGTAAGCTTTACTTAGTGTTATTATAAATAGTCTATGAACTCTATACTTTAGTTTTTGTTTTATATACCATTTTGGTTTTGTGAGCAAGTAATTGATCGTTTTATTTAGTTTATAGACTAGTTTAGATGAGCTTGGGAAGTTGGCAAAGAAATATATCATCTTTGTAATGACACTGTCGTATCTACGTGATCTGCATGATTATAAATACTGAAGCTTTCCCTAATTCCTAATAAAGCCTTTGTTACATAATCTTTGATTTCTGATTTTCTAACTTTTGAAATTGCTACCAATTGTTCTTCTCTCTCTCTCTCTCTCTCTCTCTCTAAATTAAGCTTGGGGAGAATTGTATTTATGAACCTTGTGCTAGCTGTAGAGTTACTTGCAGATTTCATTCATGAAAGGAAAACTATATTTTCATCAGGACCACATACCACTGGTTTGTAGGGTAGTGGCAGCCTGCACCATAGAAGTGGTTGCCTAAGCCAATGTATGTGCGCTCTGATTTAGGAATGAATTCCAATTAATATTTAATTGGAAAAGTAATTTGCAATTAGAAATATGTAATGTAGTGTCATTTTTCTTTTAATGCTTGAATCTCTATTAAGTTTGTTAACAAGTAGTGAATTTTGCTTTTTCTGCTGTTGATCAAATTGTAGAGCATATAATAAGCCTTAAGGTTAAAGTTGTGTGTTTGAAAGTCCAATTGCAACAGCTATTACTAGACCTGCATAGCGTCTTGCTTTCAAAGATCTACAAGTATGGAAAATATAAATATACTAGTCTAGCCAGATTGATATCTAGTTATGCCTAAGCGCAATAATGTTATTGATATTTTTACTGACAGCCTTATTTGGCTTTTTATACTGTTTCAGGTACCATCTCTATAGAGAGGATGATATCTTAGGAACTCTTCATGACTAACCTGGCGGCGTACTTGATCATGTCAAAGGATTGGGTTGTCCCTTGACAATGGTTGTTCTTGATATGTAGAATTAAGTTTCTCAGAGCTGCAATTTGATAATGGTTTGGTATTTTTGCCATTTAAAACTTTGTACTAAGACTACACAAAATTCCTATGCTAAGTTCTCATGGAAACTAAATTCAGCAATTGAGTTGTGCTTTATTTTAACAAAGTTCTTTATTTTCTTTTTATTCAAATTACATCTAATCTATACATGTCTGATCAGATAATTAACAAGTAACAAGCAAGAGAAACAAACCATGATACGACATTCTTGAATGGCTTTATATAAATTTAATGTATAGGATTTCAATACCGTTAAATTACATATATAAAAAATTGTTTCATTACGAGACTATATGAAGAAAAAAAAAATAAAGAAGCTTCTCACTTGTACCATGAGGTTCCTGTTCTTCAAAAGTTTCACTTTTGATGAGATTAGCCTATTTTCCTGTCACGTTTTGGTTAATGTGACCCAGCATTGCTATATGGATGAGCCACATTCTCCATAACCAAAGCTTCTTAATGATGCATCTTTCTCCTAAATGACCATTTATCCATGCAACCATCTTCACCACTTGTATAGACAGAATAACTACTGCAGATTTTCAATATTATAGTGAAGCATACTCAATGCAAGTCAAAAGAAATACTTCATTACACTGCAAACAATAACAATTAGAAAAATAAAAATTAGTATCGAGTGCAGTACTCAAATTTCATAGAAAGAGGTGAAACAGATCCCAATTAGTTTATTCCAGAGCTGAAAAAGCGCCACCACTTGAATTAGGATGGCTTGAAGTATTTTGTTGGTACAAATGGCATTTTGTGACAACTCCATCGTTTGCCTTTCCTCGAATCACAATCTTCACTTTGGTCCCGGCCTTGTGTAACCCGGATTTCACATACCCCATGGCTATGTTTCTTCTTGAGGCAGGGACTAAATCCTCCACTGGTGACTTCTCCAATATTTGCGCCTTTCTCATCTTGAATCTCACTGTGGCTTCTTGGAGGTGGGCCAGAAGAGAAGAAACCGACACGTCTGATTGATGGACCATCTGCAAGTTGTTTGAGAATTACCTCAGCTCCAAGAAAGCCACCTTCTGCCCTTCTTCTCTTCCCTATGGCCCATGTAAGTCCAGCCTCTACAGGTGTTGTGTGCTGCTCCATATCATTGCCATATAAACACAAACCAGCTTCTAGCCGGAGGCTGTCTCGAGCACCCAGCCCCCAGCCTCACCTTCCCTTCAGATTTTTCTAAGATCGCTTTAGCAAGGTCCAAAGCATGCCTCGGATGGAACAGAAATTTCAAATCCATCTTCACCAGTGTACCTAAAACACTCAGTAAAAGGGAAAACAGTAATCAATAGTCGTCATGGCTATCTCCAATGATAAACGATGATTGTCAATTAGCTGAAAATCCAGATAGAAACATTGCACATCAAGTTCCTTATTGGTAATTTAGGTAGATAAAATAGACAAGAAGGGAATCGTACCCAGTCCTTGTGAGAAAGCAGTGTGCCCCATTGATATCCAATATTCGAACTCTCCAAAATATATCTTACTCAAATCCTCTTTTGTCAAGTGTTGAAGACTTGGTGCAGCAAGAGGACCCTGAAATAGAGAAATCAAGAAAATCTCATTGACGTCACTAGAAATAACTAGAAAAGGGACCTAATCATAGTGTGTGAAATGGCAGCTTAGTGTGACAGCGTAATAAAATAAACAATCACATATTCTAATTGTAGTAATTAGCATCATTATGTCTTAAGAGTCCTGATCTATTGTTGCAAATGGAGGAAAAGAGAAAGTGAACAACAAAGTGTAAAATTAAAATACAACCAGGTTTTTGTAGTCAGAACTCCATGCTCTGAAAGGCATATTTGAGTCGAACAGATCATCTCATAGGGATTCTATGATATTTTCAGAGACACCCAGAGAAAACCAAATACATTCAAAATTCAAATAAAGGCAGAGAAGAAAGTTAAAAGTAAGAAAAATGTTATAGCAAAGAATCACACAAACACTATCCGTTTCTGCAAAGGAACTTGAGGGAGAAGGAGAAGAATTTAGTCCACAGCAGTTAAATCAGACAATCTTCAACAATGTATCAATACAATCATACTTACCACACAACACTTCTAATACACAATCTGCAAACAAATAGGTGATTGAATATCCTCAAACCAGACTAGACGATTGTTTACTACGAGGAGGAGAGGAAGGACAACGAAGAAAAACTGATGATAGGAATTAATAGATTAAAGATTTGACCTGAAGGGCTAGAAGAGATCTCTCATCATGGATGTGCCATGACACATCCCCACCTTTAGCCTTGAATGCTTTCATATGCTCCTCAATGTGAGCCAGATCCTTATCTCTACAGCCAGCATTCACCACTAGATATATATGGTCATCCTTAACTTTGGTGATCACAGAGTCATCAATTGCCCCTCCCTTCTCATTTGTGAAAACAGTTAAAGTTCCTGTTCCAGGAGGAAGTCCAGCAACATCAGCAATGACAAGCTTTTCAAGGAATGCAACACTGCCTTCCCCTTGAGGCTCAGGCCACACATGTGGGAGACATCGAAAAGACCACCATTCTCCCTACAGTTCAGCGTAGAGTCCATGATTGAGTCTTTGTACTGTATAGGCATGCTCCATCCAGCAAATGGGACCATCTTCCCACCATTAGCAACATGGAAATCATAAAGAGCTGTTTTCTTGAGCTCAGACTCAGTAGAATAGTATCGACGAGCTACAGCCTTCTTATCTGCCTTAGCAAGACGGGCGGGTGATTGACTGCCCAAGTTGCCACAAGCTCCCCTCATTTTCCGTTGAAAATATCTGATCAATAAAATCAGAGGAACTATCAGTATGACAAACCAGATAGATCTCCAATAGTATACTCCATTCCAAATAAATGCAAGCAATCACGCCAAGTCTTATCATCAGGGATACCCAAGAAACATAAGACATTTATTCTTAGATTAGTAAAAAGAACAATGATGATCACGATTTTGAACAACACAACCCCAATTTTTGTATTTTCAGTTGGTAATGCGTGCGCAATGAGTTACAAATGAATCCACATAAACTTTGCCTAGCTCCAAAGGGTAATTGACAAGGTGTGAAAAATTAGTAGGTCAATTCCAGTCAATACTGACTGCTTGTTAGCATTAAAAATGGGGCATTGCCAAAATCACCAAAAGTGTTTTAACCTATAAATCTGTGATGATCACTTCTCAAATAGTGTTCAGGAACATGCTAGAACTCTTCAGGTCACCCGATGGCATTAAAACAAAGTTGGAAAACATCAAGCACATTATTCTACACACCACAGCAGGAAACAATCGAAAAATGGCATTGAAAACTAAACAGAATCATGGGTTTTTCACATTTATCACAACTTTTCTTATAAAATGAGAGCTTTAGAAAAGAATTGAATATGAACAAGCCATCAAGATCGCAGTCATATTTTTCATGACCATGAACCAAACCACACGGATCTCCACATCCTACAACTTCTGCACAAATGCTCAATATAAAAAATAAAAACCCAGACGATGAACTGCAATAACACAGAGAAGAGGGATTGAGAAACGCTTACACACTGAAATGGGTTGTCAACTCTATCCTCTCTTCTTCAAATTTGAGAGCCCAAATTAGCATCCCACGTTCACAGTCGGATAAAAGCGATTGGCTTTTATATTTATATGAGACAGATTTTACATCCAAATATTTGTTGTTGAATGTATAGATATGAAATATAAATAAATAAAAATCATGGTAGTGGGTGGAGGAGGTTTCTCTCTTCCTAATAGAGAAGGCCAAAACAGAACCCCATCGTTAGTGAGTGGCAGTGGCACTACGAGACAAACTACCCTGATCCGTTTCGTCCTTTATCTCTTTCCTATTCCGGTGTTCTCAGTTACACCTTATTTCCCATGTACTTGAATCATCGAACGGCTAATACGGGGCAGAATCAGAACTGGGTAGTGTTCATGTGGTTGATCTTTACTTTGTACGAGGTTAAGCATATTTATGAATGTACCATACGGCCCCACGTGTGAGCAGGACCTACCCAAAAAAGAGGGACAAATTTAGGAGTGAAAGGGGTCCATCGATCAATTTAGGGGAACCTAAGGTGGGTGATCAATGATCAGAGTCACTGACAGACTACCAAATTGCCATAGTCGTTGAGGGACTTTTTTCCCTGTTTTGGGTACTGACAGTAGTTGAGGGATTGCTGTGAAGGGTACAATAGGTATATAGAAGAATGAAAATGAATGATAAAAAGTGGTTGAGATCTAATACCGAGATTCCTAAAAAGGACCAATCACC
>CM017578.2:26594139-26739408 GCA_007844105.2 Rhamnella rubrinervis
AAAAAAGCCTTTCCACTGAAGCCTCACTTCATCTGACACCGAGGAGTGGATGACCACCTAACTACAGTAGGTTGTGGTGTACACAATATGGTGATGAATAAAATGCTCAACCACAGAATGCACTCATCAACCTGCATCACCAAAAAGGAAGAAATGATTTCTACTTCTTTTCTATATTTGTGAATGTAATTTTGCAAGAGATACTTCACCTTACAAGTATTTTTCAATTTTAAGACAATAGTGCTTTACCTCTTCAGAGGCAATCCTAGATTTCAAACTGGTGCTTCCTCCATAACTTTGCATTGCTTCGACTTCGAGACCAGATTCCTTCATATCATTGAGTTCTTTCCTTAATCCTTCATCAGTGCAGCCCAGTGCATAAGCATTCACCCCAGCACTGATAAACTCCTGGTTGACAAAACATGTCATTTGAGAAATATAATATAGCAAACCTCACACTACAACAGGACAAGCAAACCATTGAATATACTTTTAGGTGTCACCTCCTCCACGGTCAACTACATTCCTGTATCGCCTAAACAAACTGATTGCTATGTTACGTGATGAACGATACTCATCATCAGATGAAATTGAATCATGCAATCGGCACTGTCAATCCAAAAATTCATGAAGACTTTAACTTATACAAAATGTAAAATCAACTAAAAGAAACTAGGACAACTCAAAAAAGTCTTTCAACCACTTACTAGCCACTTTTTTGAAGCCACAAGGTGAGGCACATGATGGGTGTTTGGTAGAAAACGGCCTTTCCAAGAAATGGAGCAACTATGGAGAGCATAATTACAAGTCCTAATTAGACTGGGACAAAATGTAACGCTGCTCAAGGAATTAACATGGGTAATCTTGGTTGGTGATGCCTCATGTAATGTATTAGAGTCTGGATATGTCCGGTATTTGGTATTAGCTCCAGGAGCATAAACCATCAACATGTTTAGACCATGATACTGTTGCCTTCAATCGGAAATTAATGCCAAAAGTTAGATGCATGAATACTTTTCTATGTAAAAGGATATCATAAATATATCCAAAGGCATAAATATTTAAAAAATAAAATAAAATAAGACAATTTATCTAACAATTTTCTGAGAAAATTTTCCTCTATATGCAGATAGCTAAACATAAAACTGCAATCTGTTTTTCTTTCTCTTCTCAATCTTCTTAATGAGCCAGATACTAAAAAAACTGTCTAGCAAGCAATGATGAATATTCATCCTAAATTCATAATTTAATCCAGCTGATTGTGCTCAAGAAGACATTGCCAAAATATCATCCCAAAGAAAGAAGCAATCACTCATGATTGTTCAACATAATTTCTCTACCCACCTCAAAAGGATAGGCAATTTTACAACCATCCAATCATGCAAAACTACAATTCCTTAAATGGGCAAGCTTAGAATTTAACTATTTCAGGTGTGTATCACACATATCAGCAAGTTTTCAACAGTGACGATCAAACAACGACAATAAAAAAAGTTAAAAAATGCAAAGAAATTCAACCTGATTAGGATTTAGATAACCTCATCTGCAACAAAATTAAGAAAGATATGAACTTTACCACCCAGCAAAAAGGCAATTTCTCAGAGAGATAAAGAGAATCAATATTAAGAACGAAGAAGGATAAGATAGAGAGGTTTTCCAAGTAAGAATCTAGTAGGGGTTGGGGGATCTTACTGAAGCCACCAATATTATGAATGGTTCCAGAGATTCGTTTTCTTCAAATGATTCATATTATTTTTTTCCAAATTATATTTCTGGCTGCTAAGAATCCTCTACGTGGGTACTCTCCCAATTTGTCATTTGCAAGGCAACTCTGACAACGACTCACTTCCGTGATGATATTTCCTAGCGTAGCTCACTAACTACTCATTAGGCGTGTTTGAACAGTAGTGTAGACTTAAGACTACACCGTTTTGTCTCTTTGGTAAAAGGGTTGCTTGCCACCACTGCAGACGCGGCTTCAACAAATTCTACAAAAAAAAAAAGTGTTTGTGTTTTTTCTTTTGCTTGCACAATCTTTTAAAGCCTTTTTATTTCCATTTATGATATAGTTTAAGAAAAATGCTAACTTAGTCCATTTGGGTGCAATAAAAAATTAATAACACATTGTTTTCAAGGCTAATTATGTACACAAATTAGTGTATAAATCACACTAACTACCAGAGTTTTGAAAGAAAGGCCTCACAAATGTGTGTTAATTTTTATGCCTTGAATATCAGTCAGCATTGCTGAACCCACTTGCCACATAAATACATTTTCCATTATAGTTTTGTATGACAAATTGACAATCCTCTGATTAAAAGGCTATGACTTCATTTTGCTGCTTCCAAAAATTCGCCAACATTGGTGATTGGTCCTTTCCCAACTTAGGAATCTCGGTATTAGATCTCAACCACTTTTTGTCATTCATTTTCATTCTTCTATATACATATTGTACCCTTCACAGCAATCCCTCAACTACTGTCAGTACCCAAAACAGGGAAAATAAAGAAAAGTCCCTCAACGACTATGGCAATTTGGTAGTCTGTCAGTGACTCTGATCATTGATCACCCACCTTAGGTTCCCCTAAATTGATCGATGGACCCCTTTCACTCCTAAATTTGTCCCTCTTTTTGGGTAGGTCCTGCTCACACGTGGGGCCGTATGGTACATTCATAAATATGCTTAACCTCGTACAAAGTAAAGATCAAACACATGAACACTACCCAGTTCTGATTCTGCCCCGTATTAGCCGTTCGATGATTCAAGTACATGGGAAATAAGGTGTAACTGAGAACACCGGAATAGGAAAGAGAGATAAAGGACGAAACGGATCGGGGTAGTTTGTCTCAGTGCCACTGCCACTCACTAACGATGGGGTTCTGTTTTGGCCTTCTCTATTAGGAAGAGAGAACCCTCCTCCACCCACTACCATGATTTTTATTTATTTATATTTCATATCTATACATTCAACAACAAATATTTGGATGTAAAATCTGTGTCTCATATAAATATAAAAGCCAATCGCTTTTATCCGACTGTGAACGTGGGATGCTAATTTGGGCTCTCAAATTTGAAGAAGAGAGGATAGAGTAGACAACCCATTTCAGTGTGTAAGCGTTTCTCAATCCCTCTTCTCTGTGTTATTGCAGTTCAACGTCTGGGTTTTTTTTTTTATATTGAGCATTTGTGCAGAAGTTGTAGGATGTGGAGATCCGTGTGGTTTGGTTCATGGTCATGAAAAATATGACTGCGATCTTGATGGCTTGTTCATATTCAATTCTTTTCTAAAGCTCTCATTTTTATAAGAAAAGTTGTGATAAATGTGAAAAAACCCATGATTCTGTTTAGTTTTCAATGCCATTTTTCGATTGTTTCCTGCTGTGTAGAATAATGTGCTTGATGTTTTCCAACTTTGTTTTAATGCCATCGGGTGACCTGAAGAGTTCTAGCATGTTCCTGAACACTATTTGAGAAGTGATCATCACAGATTTATAGGTTAAAAACACTTTTGGTGATTTTGGCAATGCCCCAATGCAATGCTAACAAGCAGTCAGTATTGAGTGGAATTGACCTACTCATTTTTCACACCTTGTCCAATTACCCTTTTGGAGCTAGGCAAAGTTTATGTGGATTCATTTGTAACTCATTGCGCACGCATTACCAACTGAAAATACAAAATTGGGGTTGTGTTGTTCAAAATCGTGATCATCATTGTTCTTTTACTAATCTAAGAATAAATGTCTTATGTTTCTTGGGTATCCCTGATGATAAGACTTGGCGTGATTGCTTGCATTTATTTGGAATGGAGTATACTATTGAGATCTATCTGGTTTGTCATACTGATAGTTCCTCTGATTTTATTGATCAGATATTTTCAACGGAGAAAATGAGGGGAGCTTGTGGCAACTTGGGCAGTCAATCACCCGCCGTCTTGCTAAGGCAGATAAGAAGGCTGTAGCTCGTCGATACTATTCTACTGAGTCTGAGCTCAAGAAAACAGCTCTTTATGATTTCCATGTTGCTAATGGTGGGAAGATGGTCCCATTTGCTGGATGGAGCATGCCTATACAGTACAAAGACTCAATCATGGACTCTACGCTGAACTGTAGGGAGAATGGTGGTCTTTTCGATGTCTCCCACATGTGTGGCCTGAGCCTCAAGGGGAAAGGCAGTGTTGCATTCCTTGAAAAGCTTGTCATTGCTGATGTTGCTGGACTTCCTCCTGGAACAGGAACTTTAACTGTTTTCACAAATGAGAAGGGAGGGGCAATTGATGACTCTGTGATCACCAAAGTTAAGGATGACCATATATATCTAGTGGTGAATGCTGGCTGTAGAGATAAGGATCTGGCTCACATTGAGGAGCATATGAAAGCATTCAAGGCTAAAGGTGGGGATGTGTCATGGCACATCCATGATGAGAGATCTCTTCTAGCCCTTCAGGTCAAATCTTTAATCTATTAATTCCTATCATCAGTTTTTCTTCGTTGTCCTTCCTCTCCTCCTCGTAGTAAACAATCGTCTAGTCTGGTTTGAGGATATTCAATCACCTATTTGTTTGCAGATTGTGTATTAGAAGTGTTGTGTGGTAAGTATGATTGTATTGATACATTGTTGAAGATTGTCTGATTTAACTGCTGTGGACTAAATTCTTCTCCTTCTCCCTCAAGTTCCTTTGCAGAAACGGATAGTGTTTGTGTGATTCTTTGCTATAACATTTTTCTTCCTTTTAACTTTCTTCTCTGCCTTTATTTGAATTTTGAATGTATTTGGTTTTCTCTGGGTGTCTGAAAATATCATAGAATCCCTATGAGATGATCTGTTCGACTCAAATATGCCTTTCAGAGCATGGAGTTCTGACTACAAAACCTGGTTGTATTTTAATTTTACACTTTGTTGTTCACTTTCTCTTTTCCTCCATTTGCAACAATAGATCAGGACTCTTAAGACATAATGATGCTAATTACTACAATTAGAATATGTGATTGTTTATTTTATTACGCTGTCACACTAATCTCGCCATTTCACACACTATGATTAGGTCCCTTTTCTAGTTATTTCTAGTGACGTCAATGAGATTTTCTTGATTTCTCTATTTCAGGGTCCTCTTGCTGCACCAAGTCTTCAACACTTGACAAAAGAGGATTTGAGTAAGATATATTTTGGAGAGTTCAATATTGGATATCAATGGGGCACACTGCTTTCTCACAAGGACTGGGTACGATTCCCTTCTTGTCTATTTTATCTACCTAAATTACCAATAAGGAACTTGATGTGCAATGTTTCTATCTGGATTTTCAGCTAATTGACAATCATCGTTTATCATTGGAGATAGCCATGACGACTATTGATTACTGTTTTTCCTTTTTACTGAGTGTTTTAGGTACACTGGTGAAGATGGATTTGAAATTTCTGTTCCATCCGAGCATGCTTTGGACCTTGCTAAAGCGATCTTAGAAAAATCTGAAGGGAAGGTGAGGCTGACGGGGCTGGGTGCTCGAGACAGCCTCCGGCTAGAAGCTGGTTTGTGTTTATATGGCAATGATATGGAGCAGCACACAACACCTGTAGAGGCTGGACTTACATGGGCCATAGGGAAGAGAAGAAGGGCAGAAGGTGGCTTTCTTGGAGCTGAGGTAATTCTCAAACAACTTGCAGATGGTCCATCAATCAGACGTGTCGGTTTCTTCTCTTCTGGCCCACCTCCAAGAAGCCACAGTGAGATTCAAGATGAGAAAGGCGCAAATATTGGAGAAGTCACCAGTGGAGGATTTAGTCCCTGCCTCAAGAAAAACATAGCCATGGGGTATGTGAAATCCGGGTTACACAAGGCCGGGACCAAAGTGAAGATTGTGATTCGAGGAAAGGCAAACGATGGAGTTGTCACAAAATGCCATTTGTACCAACAAAATACTTCAAGCCATCCTAATTCAAGTGGTGGCGCTTTTTCAGCTCTGGAATAAACTAATTGGGATCTGTTTCACCTCTTTCTATGAAATTTGAGTACTGCACTCGATACTAATTTTTATTTTTCTAATTGTTATTGTTTGCAGTGTAATGAAGTATTTCTTTTTGACTTGCATTGAGTATGCTTCACTATAATATTGAAAATCTGCAGTAGTTATTCTGTCTATACAAGTGGTGAAGATGGTTGCATGGATAAATGGTCATTTAGGAGAAAGATGCATCATTAAGAAGCTTTGGTTATGGAGAATGTGGCTCATCCAATATAACAATGCTGGGTCACATTAACCAAAACGTGACAGGAAAATAGGCTAATCTCATCAAAAGTGAAACTTTTGAAGAACAGGAACCTCATGGTACAAGTGAGAAGCTTCTTTATTTTCTTTTTTCTTCATATAGTCTCGTAATGAAACAATTTTTTTTATATATGTAATTTAACGGTATTGAAATCCTATACATTAAATTTATATAAAGCCATTCAAGAATGTCGTATCATGGTTTGTTTCTCTTGCTTGTTACTTGTTAATTATCTGATCAGACATGTATAGATTAGATGTAATTTGAATAAAAAGAAAATAAAGAACTTTGTTAAAATAAAGCACAACTCAATTGCTGAATTTAGTTTCCATGAGAACTTAGCATAGGAATTTTTGTGTAGTCTTAGTACAAAGTTTTAAATGGCAAAAATACCAAACCATTATCAAATTGCAGCTCTGAGAAACTTAATTCTACATATCAAGAACAACCATTGTCAAGGGACAACCCAATCCTTTGACATGATCAAGTACGCCGCCAGGTTAGTCATGAAGAGTTCCTAAGATATCATCCTCTCTATAGAGATGGTACCTGAAACAGTATAAAAAGCCAAATAAGGCTGTCAGTAAAAATATCAATAACATTATTGCGCTTAGGCATAACTAGATATCAATCTGGCTAGACTAGTATATTTATATTTTCCATACTTGTAGATCTTTGAAAGCAAGACGCTATGCAGGTCTAGTAATAGCTGTTGCAATTGGACTTTCAAACACACAACTTTAACCTTAAGGCTTATTATATGCTCTACAATTTGATCAACAGCAGAAAAAGCAAAATTCACTACTTGTTAACAAACTTAATAGAGATTCAAGCATTAAAAGAAAAATGACACTACATTACATATTTCTAATTGCAAATTACTTTTCCAATTAAATATTAATTGAATTCATTCCTAAATCAGAGCGCACATACATTGGCTTAGGCAACCACTTCTATGGTGCAGGCTGCCACTACCCTACAAACCAGTGGTATGTGGTCCTGATGAAAAATATAGTTTTCCTTTCATGAATGAAATCTGCAAGTAACTCTACAGCTAGCACAAGGTTCATAAATACAATTCTCCCCAAGCTTAATTTAGAGAGAGAGAGAGAGAGAGAGAGAGAGAAGAAACAATTGGTAGCAATTTCAAAAGTTAGAAAATCAGAAATCAAAGATTATGTAACAAAGGCTTTATTAGGAATTAGGGAAAGCTTCAGTATTTATAATCATGCAGATCACGTAAGGTACGACAGTGTCATTACAAAGATGATATATTTCTTTGCCAACTTCCCAAGCTCATCTAAACTAGTCTATAAACTAAATAAAACGATCAATTACTTGCTCACAAAACCAAAATGGTATATAAAACAAAAACTATAGTATAGAGTTCATAGACTATTTATAATAACACTAAGTAAAGCTTACCCTTTATCACCGAGCTTCACTTCAGTTCCTCCATATTCAGGCAAAAGAACTGTTTCTCCTTCCTTTACATGTACTGGAATAAGTTTCCCATCTCTATCACGAATTCCCGGACCCACAGCAACAACTTTTCCAGAGTTAAGCTGAATTTTCAAGCATTTAACAAAGATATATCAGTCCATCATGAAGAATAACTACCATGAGTAAAAGTAGCTCATCTTAGATAATGAATATGTACTTTGTCATCAGTGTATCACACATTTTGAACCTTCTAATCTAGAGAAACTTTTACGTGACCAGAGACATCAAATTAAAAATCATCCTATGGATGCAATATATGGAGTAAAAAAGAAAAGAATAAACTTCGTCAAAATCTCTCAATTTATCATTTCTCATGAAAAGGGAAGAAAATAGCTACTGGATCAGCGGTTGTTTCTAGTTTACAAAGATTAATTATTCAAATGCATGTGTACCAGCATATTCCTTTTAATTAATGAAACGCAGTTCCAATAATTGGAAACTCTATAAATAGGATTAAAACAGACGTCGGAGTTCAACGTCATATTTTCCTATACAACAGCAAGAGAACAGACATTATTCATTAAAATGGGCAGACTTCAGCTGGTGAATTAGAATAGATATTTAAAGAACATCAACAATGAAACAGTTACAAAATGAACACCCATACAGAATTTGGAACAATAATGCAAAGCCACAAAACAGAAAACATAAAAGATGGCCACACACTAAAAGCAGTAAGAAGCTCGCAATCAAAAGCAACTCCAAAGCAGGGGAAAATACTAGGCAATGATACAAAATCAATTTATTGGAGATATAACTATTGCAATCACAGCCAAACAAAACTATAATTAAATACATAAAATCATCTTAAGAAATTGAAATACAACAGGAACAAAACCCATATTGCAAAATAAAGCTAGAACCCAAATTACAAGCATATGAAATCAAAGCAAAAAGAAAAGCCAACTTTTCTTTTTAACCATAATTTGGTATTTCAAGAGAAAGCTAATCGGCGATAGAATTCCGAAACTACCCAGTTTTGGAAAAATTTGAAGAATAATAAGAAGAATGCAGAGAAAAGAAAGGAGGAATCGCGAATAAACCTTGGAGGTTTTCTCGGGAAGAAGAATTCCGGAGTTGGTCTTGGAAGGAGGAACAATTTTCTCAACGAGAATGCGATTGAACAATGGGATCAGACGCTTCGCCATTGACGACCCTAAACAAGTGCAGAAATGGAGGCAAAGGTTGAAAGGAGACTAGAAGCTTCTTCTTCTTCTTCGTAGGCCAAAATGTTAGGGTTTAAGAGAGATTTAGTGCCGCGTGAATTTACACCACTGCCCCCAAGACTCGCCATTTATTCCATTATGAAAATATCAATAATAAAATGTATCATTCTCATACAAAAATAAATTATAAACATATATTTAAAATGTAATACAAATGTAATCTGTTACTAATTACACATTAAATGGCAAGCACTAGAAGTTCAAATCAAATGCAAAAGTAATGATAAAAATATAATAGCATCCTCTTATTAAGTCGTTTGATTTAAATTTTTAATTTTAAATTTATACTTTCAAGAAGTACATTTGTATTTTATTTTTTATTAAATTTTTATGAATTAGCCGATTCCCCAGAATATATAAATTGCATAATTTAAGAAGATAACTCTAAACAATCACATGCTAGATTAAAGTAACTTAGAATTATAGAACTTGCATAATTTAGAATTATACTGTAAATAATTTTATATTTACAGCTGCTTTTCTTTTCTATAGTAGAGCAACTTTGGGAGAAAGCAGTCCAGAAAGCTGAATGTATCTTGGAGTGCCACTCCACTCATGCTGTTTGGACCCCTTTAGGCCTCGTCACTTGTATGCCACGGTCCTACTCCTATCAAACTCAAGAGCCCTGGTTAGGGAAACATGCAGCACCACATTTCTATTTATAATAAAACAGAGGATTCAATCATACTCAATGCTGTTGAGATTGACATTCTTAAACATATGGATCAATTACCTACTTTTAATCAACATGGTCTGCTTATTATACATAGCATTGCCAAAATAGCACGTATTCATGTATGATCTGGTTCAACTTGTTGGATGTCAATGTCATGGTTAACAAAAAACTTTTGTCTTACGAATCCATCCAACAGTAACTTGACTGGATCAATTCCTGGGTTCGTGGAGGATGTAAAATCTCTCAAATTCATGTAAGCCACCATTGGAATCTGCTCATGTAATTATGATATTACTTGTAATAAAAGCAATCCATTAATTAATTTATATTTGGAAAATTAATTTATGTACAGGAATTTGAAGGGCAAAGAATTGTCTGGTTCAGTTCCTAGTGCTCTTCCAAAGAGATAGGAAGCTGGATTACTTACTTTGAGGTATGCCTCATGCCTTGTCATCACAAACGAGAGTGTAGATGTCAAATAAATACGAACAACAAACACACACACACACACACACACACACATATATATATATATATATATATATATATATATATTGCAGGGCTAAAGTGTTGAGTCAATCCAAACATAGTGTAAGACTGTGGTGCCAGGAAAAGTAATAGAGTGTTGAGTTGGTCAAAACCAATGTCCTTTTGAACTTGGAGAGCAGTACTAGTACCAATACCTAATTCTTCATCATCATTCGCAATTACTTGGGTCATATTTTGGCAACCATATACTACTACCATTGCTGTAAGTTGTTATTCATCAAAAAAATTGCTGTAAGTTGTTGCAGACTTTTCACCGTTGAGGTTAAGCCATTAGATTTGTCAGTCCATCACACAATGATACACTCAACAATTTCAAATTTACGAACGACATTACTGATGGGGAAGGAACTAAGCTCTTTAAATCTTCGGAGCAATACACATTTAGAGATTCCACAGCTTGAAAATCTAGCTTTCCATGGTTGCCCTTCATCACTATGCTTTACTAGCACAGATTCATCAAGTTGGGAGGTAGCGCAGCTCCAATTTTCTCAAACGTACATGTGGGTACTGTGCTGTTCTGCAAGCAAAGTTGTTCCACAAATATAAGTATTCCACTCTAATTCTCTCAATATTTTGAAATCCTTGAATGAATATTAACATGAGTGAGCTAACAGTTGCTAAGTGTAGATTGTTTTAATTAGCTTTGGAAAAACTACGCACTGTTGTTGAAGACTGAATTATCGCCATGCCAAATCTCACTTGCCACATTAATGTTGTCCCAAATTCTACACTTTCGGCCTCTAAGTTTTATAGGGAACATAACCTGATCATCATAATATGTATATATATTGACTATGATAAAAGACTACTTCAACATATATATAACAATCCCAAAATTAATAGTCAACATCAACAACATATTTGATACTAAATATAATAATTTCGGATCCAATATGTTCCCCACTAAAAGAATAATACGCTACATAGGAGTGCAGTGATTTGTAGCAAATTATTTACAATTCAAGAAAAAATTAAAAATCAAAAATCAAAATATTACCAAACGGGCATTAAAAAAAATTTAACTAAAAAGTGACAAAATATTAATTTTGCCAAGAAACATTGCTTTGTGTGATAAAATTTTATTTTGCGCCTATAGCGAACTTTTCTTGTAGTGAGTGTGTAGAAAGTTTATTTTGTAATTGAAAATTGAGTCAAACAATAATTTTAATTTTATATATGTTATAATATATATGTATATATATATATATATATATATTTTTTTTTTGTTCACTTGGCTAAGGACCCTAAATTTAATAAATAACGCCATTTTAATATTGGACTCTCAGCCCAAGCCTGAAACCTGACCACATGCCTGGCCCTGCGAGTTTTTCTTCCCAACCATCGCCAACTAAAGTCTTGTCCTTATGGACAGAATTTGTCCCATTTTAAGAATGAGTAATTTTACAATAATTTTCTTCATTTATTTAGTCTTACGTCACTCCATCATAAGTAAAGGAGAAATGACAGCATAACCATCACTGTTAAAATATATATTTTTAAGGAAAAAAAAAAAAAAGAAAGGAAGAAGAAGAAGAAAACACCAACCCTAACAAAACCTATTACAACCACCAAAACAAAAAGAAGAAGAAAAAGAAGAAAACACCAACCCTAATAAAACCTGCCAACAGTCATACACCAACTTCTTCTATTTATGGTGACAATTTCATGATATTTTCATCTTCTGTTTCCTTTTTCTTTTCCTTTTTTAGCTTTATGCATATAATATATATATATATATATATATAACATACAAATCCAGTAATCTTCCTTTTAATTCCTCAAAAATAAAGATTATTACTTATAGGCTAGGCAATTACAACATTAATTGCTTCCAACCCAATAAAGGAAGAAGAAGAACATAAAAAGAAGTAAAAAAATTGCAACATTAACCTGAAACATTCACATATGGACAAAACAGCAGACACTTAGCCATCCCCATCTTATATATTCAACAAAAATAAAATAAAAATAAATATCAAAGCCTGAAATGCAGTAATAGAAATCAAGCTCTCATTTTACAATCAATTATTCTATACGTACTTATCTATTATGTAAAGGATTGGGACCAGTGTGAATTCTTCTCTTTTCATCACCAAAACAGAATCACCATCTTCAATATCTTTATCTCCTCCTACTACAACAAAGCCGGCATTAGATTTAGCAGAACCAAGCGGATGATCAGAGACAGCACTAGTTTTGGCGCTTCGAAATTTAGCAGACCCATGAGCAGAAGAAGTTGAAGTTGAAGCATGTAAAACTAATAGGAAGATGAGCACCAAAAGTAGAAGAGAAAAGCAAGAAGCAGCAAACCCTTTTGTGACACCCATCTGTTTCACTTTCGTGCTCCTTCAGAAGTAGAAAATGCATGGGAATCTTCCGTATGTGTGTCGTGCTCAAAACCCTATAAAAAGCAAAGACACACACACAAAAGCTACTCTTTGTTTGGATCTGCAGGTTTATATAAAAAGTTCTCCAAAAAAAAGAATGCTGCTTAATTGGGAGATAGAATGCCTGGGAAGAGTTGAGAGAGAGAGAGAGAGAGAGAGAGAGGATCTGATGGGGTTTTGTGTGTATGTGGGCGTAAAATATGTGTTTTCTTGGAGTCTGAGCTCTGAAAATTGTAGGGGAGAGAGAGTCAACTACGAAGAGTGAGAGTCAAAATGTTGCATTGGGTGTGGTGCCTGTAAGAAGGAGATAAATTTGACTCTGAAGGGGGTGTTTGGGTACTGATTTCAAAGCCCATTTGTTAGTTTCAGGGAAACCAACCACTACGTACCACAGAGAGAGAGAGATGAAGAAGAAGTTCGGGTATTTGTTTGATGTCAATCTTGGGCTTAGGGGGATATAAAGCAATTCTGGATTTTTCATTTTGTTTTTTCTGTGAGCAAGTGTGCCAGTACTGTGTTGTAATTGAGTGTGTATACTGTGCACTTACGACATCAAGTATATGTATGTGTGAGCCAAGTGTACTTTTATTTTGTGAAACAGAAGCAAATTATAATTTGGTTTTGATGTGTACTAATATTATTTAATGCTTGTAAATCTATTTTTTAAGGTGAATAAGATGAATCCTTCAAATATTTTTCTCAAATAGTTTTTGACCTTAGTGATCATGTAATGCCCTTTCCTAAAATCATAGTAATACCAAATTAGACTACACTAATATATACATATTTTATCATCTACTCCCTTAATTAACTTTTATGCTCATAAATATATATATATATATATATATTACTCTAGCACATCAGCTCAAATTGGTCAAAGAACAGGGTAGGGGTTGAGAAGTGGGTCGTAAAGTGAGGACAGTGTATTTGTGGAGTGTGTTTCTTTCTTCGGGAAAATGATGTTGTCTTCATTTGCTTTCATACAAATCACTTGGAAAAAGCCAATATGTACATGAAAGTCATGGCTATCTAATTGATTTTTGCACCCAAATGAGACCTGAAAAACTTGGCTGAATACTAATATTGAAATATTTTTTCTTTGTTTTGAAAAGATAATTTTTGAGAGAGGTTTTTCTTTTACTTGCTTTATTAATTTCTTCACCATTGGCTTTAAATGGTTCATCATGGTTTTATAATTATAGTACTGCACACATGTAATTCCCAAACTTACAACTCAAAAGAAAAAAACATTAATGCCTCAAACAGCCCATGGGAAAATGAGTATGCTTTTGCCAGTTGTGTAGGCCACCACACTTCGTATACAAATTGATGGGTTTTGCCAACTCAGCTACTAAGTATAAATTAATTGTTTTACTTTGTTTTGGTTTCCAAAAATAAAAACTAAGAATATTATTACTCAACACCTAATCTAAACCAACCTGACAACTAATAGTTTTGATGTTCTCTTCGACATCATAAAGTAAAACCTGATAGGTTTGCATAAACCCCACACACATCTTACCCTAATTTTCTAACTTAAAATTCTATATCTCTATGTAATCCTCACTTTATTTATTTTCTTTCTTTCTTTCTTTTATCATATCACTACCTATTGTAGTCTATTATAAAGTTATTAAAAGAGCTTCTTCTTTTCTCTAAAGGAGAAAATAGCTAGTTTAAGAGCATACTGGTATAGCACAAATGCCCATAAATTCAATTGTGTGAATTCAACTCCGCCAACAAAGTACCCTCCAATCTTTCTGATATATCCATGTGGATCTCTCAGAACGATGCTTGGTTCCTAAGAAAATGCATGTGTGCTTTTATTACAGACACTTTTTCACTCTTTACTCTTCCACATATATATGAATACACATAAAAAGTACATAACTTTCCTCTATAGCTTCTTGAACACATCTCAGAGGTGATCATCAACAAGAATTCCTCCAACCCATTAAAGTTTTACATTCCCTGCTTGAAACTTTCCAAGGTCACGGCCCAGAAGACACATCCCAAAAGAGATCATCAACAAGAATTCCTCTAACCCTTTCAGTTTACATTTCATATATACATGAAACTCTTTTAGGTCACGACCCAAGCATACACATCTGAGAGGTTGTCATCATCAAGAATTCCTTCAAGCTATTCAAGTTCACATTCCATACATTAAACTTATTTAGGTCATGAACTGTGGTGATCATCAATAAGAATTAATTTCTCCATCCCATTCAAGTTCAATATTCACATTTCATACATGAAACTTATTTAGGTCATGACCCAAAAAAGCTCAGCTACACATGACCTAACAAAAGGCCAACTTCTTGATGATGGGGAATAACCCACCCCTCTCCTCAAAGTTGAGGCAACAAAAAGAGAAGCTGACTAAAACATTTAGTGAGAGAATGCTATACAAATATAAATAGCTTTGACTGACAACAACCAAAAGTTGAGACAAACTGTTATTGAGTACATTAGGGTTATGATTAAGGGAGAGACTCTCTATAAATTGGTGGGCAAGCAAAGGCACTCATTTAATTAGTGTTTCCTTTTAACTTTTTTTCATTTTGTTTTTTGCTTTTGAATCTCACTCTTTATTATACTTGGTCAAAGTCATGGTGCTCTACCATCATTGGGATCTCAACTACTTCTATAAACTGTGACAAGAAAGAGGGACATGAATTTTCCCCCAATTAATCATAGCCTCCCCAAGTTAATTTCTCAACAGCTTTTAGGGTAACTTGCTCTAAATTATTAGTGTGGAGTAACTCCTCCAGCTCTTCTTAATCATGCCATTAAAAACAGTTAATGGATATGGACCTGCATATGCCTTTCAGTTTTCACGTTTGCAGAAAATTTTTGTTTACTAGAAATTAATTAAAAGATTTAAATAATTTATTTTATGTATTTATATTGTTGTCAATATATGTATAAAATTTCTAATGATGCAGATATATAATATATATTTTTATATATCATAACCAGTGGAGCAGATTACATCTTAACCCCATGTGGAGAATCTAATTATAAATGACTGATGAGGTCCCTGGAGGTGGCTTTTGTAGTTTTTTTGAGCTTTGGACTTCCTTTTTACCCAAAAAATAAATAAATAAATAAAATATGTCTTAATCCCAATCCTCACATGCACCACAATCCAAAACTTATACAATCTGAACATTTCAATGATTCAAATAATTAGAAGATTTCTCCACCGAAAGAAAACAAAAACAAAAAGTATTCTAGACGTGAATTAAATATTTATTTATATCTATTCATCGATACATTTATTTATGTGGGGGCATCAAAACTTATAAACTACAACATTTGGGACACTTTCTATTTAACTGCAATAGGCAGCTCACAGGCTTAAGATGAGGCATACAAAAACAGTACTGAATACAATGACTATTCTCCCTCCTAAAAAGAAAACAAAGAAAACACTATTCAGCACAGATTGTATTGGGACTGGCAAGCGTAGTGCAGCCACCAAATGGGAGCATGCAATGTGGACTTCGCTAAAGCACACGTCGTGCTTAATAGCATTATTCCGAAAATAGAAACATAAAAACCTGGATCCATGGCATTGGATTTATTACAAACAATGAGGGAGTGAAGATTTCAACTTATCTAACCTATAATTTCTATATTTTAGAGCCATCGGCTGCAACGCGGCACAAGGCAATGGCAGTCTTTGAACCAGATGGGCGACCTAGTTGCTTGCTGATGAAATCTCCAGCCTTCATGAGCTTTGCCAAATCCACATTTGTTTTCACACCAAGTCCATCGAGCATGTAAACTACGTCTTCAGTGGCAACATTCCCCGAAGCTCCTTTGGCATATGGACACCCACCTAACCCCGAAATGGAGGTATCCACTATGCTAATCCCCATCTGTTAAGCCAAAAAGAACATCTTGTAAGATATTAAATCTTGCTTTCCGTTTTATGAAATTAGCTTTCATCCTGATCACACACACATATATATATACACATACATATATACATATCTATATATATATATATATATAGAATCTAAATTCCTACAGTTTGTCCATAAGCGCAGGAAAGCTTACTTGGAGGGACACCAAAATATTTGGAAGAGATTGTCCGTAAGTGTCATGGAAGTGAACAGCCAGGTTCTCAACAGGAACAACAGCCATCACAGCTTCAAGCATTGGAACAACAGTCCCTGAAGAAGAAAAGGCGAGACAAAAATAGATAAGAGAACCATCAACCAATTATCGAAACACAATCACCGGGTCAAGCATCTGCTACGAGAAATCTCTATCTAATGCACATATATCATAAACTAAGAACTAATCTATGCTAAAATGATTTCTTACTCAAGAACAAACTAAAATAAGAGTGAAAAAAGGAGTTGGAATTTCAAAATATGGTACAAATTAACAAAATGGAAAGGAAAAGACAATGTTTATGCTTTTCTTTAACTAGATACACATTACACAGTAGTCATGGCCCAAAAATTTGTCTGTCAGATGTGTCCCCAAGAGACATTATACAGTCATATTTGTGACAGATTCAGTAGTTTGAAGCATAGAACATTACCAGGCGTAGCAACCCCAATTGTGTCACCAAGAGAAATTTCAAAGCAGCCCATTTCATAAAGTTCTTTTGCCACATAAGCCACTTTAGAGGGTGGAATTGCTCCTTCAACAGGACATCCAACAACACATGATACGTACCTATCAAGTTAGTGCCAATCCATTAATCTCAGAATCACCCAAACACAATAAAAATATTTTTCTCTATAGCATAAGCAATAAGCATTAAACATTATCACAAAATAAAATTGACACAGATTCAGAGAAGAAAGCTCATTTTCATAAACCCTTCAAACTATAAACTGTAACTCACCTAGGTTTTTTTCTGAATTCAATCCATTATATATAATGGTCCTCCCAAGAAATTTGAGAGAGAGAGAGAGATAGGGATGAAATGGAAACATACCCTCGAACAGGAATTGAAAGCTCCTTCGCAGCACGAGTTACAGCACCATAGCGAGCAAGACTTTCTTCTATGCTACAATTGACATTTGACTTTGAAAATGACTCAGAAGCTGATGCAAAACCGCTACTTCCTTTGCACCAGCTGCAACAGCAGCTTCAAAGCCCTGAAGAAGTTGACGTAGTAGGTCAGAGAATCCCATCATAAATGTTTACATAGTATTGTTTGAACTCTGTTTTCCTCAAGATTACCCACTTTTAGATTAGGTGTCAAAACAGGCAATCTGGCACCCTCTATATTACAAACTGCTTGCATTACATCCTTTGCATCTGCTAGCTATAGAAAAGAAAGTGAACAAATTTAGGCAATCTATATTCAAATCATAACAGCAATATATTGATATGGTCAACTAAAAAGCAAGCTTCCTAGTTTCATAAAGAGAGAGAACGAGAGCTACTATGGTCTCCCATAAAAGCAAAATCAACAAAGTCCTATTGCTGTCACCAATAAATCAAAAAGTATTGCTGTTATCACTATCAAATTTATGTTTCAAGAAAATAAGATGCACAAAGGCATCTGGATTGAACTTAATGGAATTTTCAGGTTACCAATGAATGCCCACTAAACTTTTATTTGGGTCTTATTTTAATTTCTTGCAAAATTATACTATTATTAAGCCTTAGCACAAAACTAAAAAGATTATAAACTTAATTCAGTGCAATACATAACATAACAAATTACCTGAGGAACCCATTTGGGTGAAACAAAGCTCGTAGCCTCGACAACAGACAATCCAGAAGACACTAGCCTATGAATCAGTTCAACCTTTACAGCAGTAGGTACAATATCCTTCTCATTTTGTAGTCCATCCCTTGGACCAACTTCAACTATCTTCACATACTTTGGTATACTTTTAATAAACTGTTTTATGCATAAACGTAGTTAGGAGATGCAAAAAATAAAAATCACAAAGGGTGTACAAGGAAATAATATTTTTGAATTGTGAACCTAAATGAAATATATACAGTACTAAACATGTGGCACTGGTTCAGTTATTGAATCACCTTATTTGTTAAATTCTGTATGCCTTTTTCATCGCACTTGGAGTTATATTGATGATCTGGAGAATACCATGAATCAAAACCATTTCCCTGTACCACGTCATTCCTGCATAAACTTGAAGTCCTTTGGTTGAAGGAGTCCTCTTTGTAGAAGTCTCTATTATGTCTTGTCCATGGGAGTGCCTCTCTTGTACCCTCATCATAATCTTCGCTGCAAAAGAAAGGATGTTTCAGGTTGTACAATCAATAAAAGATAACATTTGATTAAAGATACCAAACATAGTGACTAAAATATGTAACATCAAGACTATGAATATGCAGTATACTGAAGGTAATAAACAATTATGAATAAGCTATTTACCTTGGGAAAGGATAGCATAGAAGCATTCACCTTTAAACTGTAACCTAAACCAAATACAAGTGATTGTACTGGTTTTTCTCTAATGTGTTCAATGGAGTCAATTTGATGGTTTGGTTAGAACAATCAGATAATTGAAAACATTATGGATCACGCAGTTTCTTAATCTTCTGTGTAAACCCTTATTTTTCAATGTGTATTGGAATATACAAAGATGAAAACCAATATTATGTATTGGTATATACAAAGATGAAAATCAATATTACACAACATGTCCTCCTTTGTTCTAGTGGCTGAATGCTTGAAACTAGTTGCAATATAGGGAATCTGATATGTATTCCATTTATGAAAATGCGACGCCAATTAGGCAGTTTATAACTTCAAAAAGTAGACTTCATATCCCAGAAAGGACTGGCAAAAGCCTCTTTCTAATGTATGTGCATAGAAAAAATTAACATCAAAATCAACTCATCCTGATTTCCTTGTTTGCAGTAAGTGTATTGTCTTAGCTTGATAAACATACTTGAACACACTTACTGAAAAGGAAATCCTGCACCATATATAAAGTTCATTTGATCTGTCAATAGACAAATGAACTCATCACATACACATGTACATGACAAATGGGTTCCAAAACAAATCAGCAAACAAATCACTTACTCGTAAGAATTAGGCGTGCTACAACTTCTTCCTTCAATCCAGCTGCCCCCATGCCCATGTTATTTTCATAAGGCGGCAAGCACCGATGAATATCTCTGGATCCTTTCTATTGTACTCATGCTTGGAAGCTTGTCAAAACCAAGTGGCTCCTCCAAGCTTGACATGATGGAAAGCAGATGGAAAAGGCTGAGCAGGATCAAGTGCAAAACAGAGTAAGAGCTCTGGTACAGATACTGAGTTATTTCAGACCTTAGCAGCTAGAATTATATCAAGGTCAGACCACGAGGCGCCAAATCTACATAGAAGTCTTCCTAAATTAATTGAAGTGCTTGGAAGTTTCACCTTTAAATAATCACATAAACTAGAATGTATTTTCTGAGTCCTTAAGGAAGCATCAGGAAAATCACTTTAAGGTATGACATATCGCTGACAAGCTCAGCGGTAAGCACATTTAGTTTCATTTCCATAACCTGGAATAATTGATATCATATCTCTGAAATGTAAAAGATAAAGCTAGCTGTCATCTTGAAGTCGCCATTCTGTCCTAGCTGTTGTCAATTATTCTATAGAATCTAGGTCATCAACTCTACCTCAGCACCTCAATGTTGCTTCTTCAAACCAGCCACTAATGCTAATGTTATATCCCTTCAACTTCAACCACCAAACCAAGTTTAACTTCATTACTCGTTATTGTGATGTATATGCAATCTAATCTTAACCCAACTACAACCTCGTGTGCCTCAAACATGTAATTGTTTGTAGTACCTTTTCTTTTTCGCACTCTACATCTCAAGATCTTCATTCAAACAAAAATTACCTGACTAATGTTTTACTTTTCTTCTTTAACATCTGCATAGTGATGAAATGATTCATCAATTCGCATATAAAACCTTGTAATGTTTATTCATTTTTATCTGTAAAGAGCTTACAGCCACAAATCCCCAGAAACAGTTCAGTCTTGACTTCATCAAAATTTAATACTTCTGGCCACTATACAGCCCTAATAGGTTATGACACATGAACTCAAATGATTCTTCTAGTGAGATTTACGTATAAAACCGACCTGCTAGGTAAGACATTCTAGTATTAAATATGATAACTAATATATACCAGTGCAGAGAAATGTGAATTTAGTAAGAAAAGGGTAATTTTCCCTCAGATTTGACAATTTTAAATCCTAACCACGTTATTGCTCTCTCATCTACGAAACTCCATACATATTCTATTACACTCCAAAGAATCCCATTTCACATATTCCTACTATATGTCAGCAAGAAAATGTTCACGTTCCAAATAAACAATGATCCATAAGCAAAACCTATCAAAAACTAACTGCAAAAGCATTCAAAAACACAATAACCAGCAGGGAAATGAAACATTAATCACAAGATAATATCACGTAAACTAAGTGATCAAAGTTATAGTCAAAATCCTAGCATCAAACAAGGAATTCAAAAAAAAAAAAAAAAAAATGACCACAATATGGTCAGTAAGAAAAGCAAGCAACTTAGAACAGAGAAAACCGAAGAGTTAAACAAACACATTCAAAAGAAGGTTCCTTTAACAACCAAACAGAAAGTGAAAAAAATAAATAAATGACTAAAAGAGGAAGGAGAAGCAAACAGACCTGAAGTTCCTTGAGAAGGAAGGAAAGGAAAGAAGGAAATCTAGGGCTTCTGACGCAGACGAAAGAAACCCTAGAATTTAGGAATGGATTTGGGAATTTGGAATTCAGGAGGTGTTAGACGGACAGAAGACGGAGGAAGGAAGGAAGGAAGAGAAGGTGACGAAACGTGCCAGAGAGCCTGTTTCAGCGAAAAGCTTTGTTTGGTTGGTGGAATGTCTCAACGCCATAACTGCTTTTATACCCAACGAACCAAAAATTGAATTAAATTAATAAAATTAATACGCTGGGTGGGGTCCAATTTCGTCGTTTGGGCTCCAGAGGACATGAATTTGAATCGCTTCGTTTTTTTTCTCACAGGAAAGCCAAACAGTGCGTTAAGGAAAATGGTGGTAGGTAGTTTTCAGTTGGAAGTTGGGTTATTGCTTTCCTAATTTATTTATTTTTAATTCGTGCTTTTATTTTCCCTCCGGTTCAAGCAATTGGTTGTTGTCCAATCCTGGAGTATACTGTTCTTTACACTCTGTACACCATGTCCTCTTCATTTGCAATACCAATATTATAATTTTAAAACTAAATTATAATTTTACTTTTGGAAATGACAAATTAGTTAAGTCATTATTTTTTTTCAAATTTTTAAATTGGGAACGTGACAAACGTCTATATATAATATGTACAAGGGATCCTAGGTGTATACTAAATGATATAGTCAATATTAATTTAATATGATAAAAAAAATTATAATAATTATATATTAAAGAAATTTATTCAAATTATTTTTTCTAAATAGATTTTTAATATAAAAATTTAAATATTTTTAATTATGTTAAGTTATAAAATTATTAAATTTTTTTGTCTAGTTGTTAACGTTACCTTAATATATCATTTAAAAATGCATTTATAATCCTATAATTTAGAATCCCTAAGAAAAAGCAAATTTTTCTTATTAGTTTTATTTTTAGGATTTTTAACCAAAATACCGAACTGTTTTTTTTAAAAAAGAAAGTATAACCACTTTTACAAAAGCACCCAAACAGATTTTTTAAAAGCTGCACAGATTCGTAGAGAAATTTATTAATTATAATTGACTTCGTACCTTTGATTTACATTCTTATTTGACTGCCACTTTGGGATATTTTCATGGTTGAATTAGTTGAGTTGACTCCTCAACGGAGTAGTTTGATTTACTTCTGTAAAGTGTTTTTTTCTTAAATAATATTTAATAATAACTATAAGTACTCAACCAAACAATCAATATATGATTACCTTAAAATTTATATCTTAGAGCGACAAAATATAATTTATAAAATGGGATTTTCATATTTTTGCAATCTTATCTTTGTTTCACTAATTTTATATTAAAAGAACGAATATCATTCTCATTTTAAATTATAATAACATATATATTTATCTGAAACTGGCACCGGCTGACCATAAAAAAATAAAAAATCGTAGTTATAAATTAAAGGCCAATGAGACGTTACACGTGCGGTTCAGGTGTCACGTCAATTCTGCGTTTGGCAAAGCTGTTGTCGTCAGACCACAAAATGAAACTCGTACGGAAAAAATTAAAAAATCTAACGACGCTAAACCAGATGATGCCAAGTGTCTGAATAAAATGCGGGCTGCTTTTCTTTTTTTTCTTTTTTTATTTTGCATGTGAAATAAAAGAGGTCCTTTTTTTTCTTTTCTTTTTTTTAATTTTTGTTGAACCCCACACGATGGAGACCTGGTAAAAACATACTGAACATGATCAAAACGGGTCCTTTTTTAATTATTATTTTTCGATTTTCTATGATGGGGTTTTATTAAGATTAATACTATTTAATACAATTGTTTTCTTTTTCTTTTTATGCAATTTTGTGTTGAAAACTCATATAATAAATTGGTGGCAAGATCTTATTGCTATTTTTTAAATATATATATATATATATATATATATATGTGTGTGTGTGTGTGTTTTGTGTTCATTGAGAAATGGAAGAAACTTGAGGACATGGTTGCAACATGTTGATGCAAATAAATATGCAATTAGGCATAAAAATATAATGATGAAAAATTTAAGAATTTTAATAGTGAAAGGAAAATGTCATTGATTCAATGAAAGGATTGCTGATCATGTATATGATGTGAAATAAGCAAGAGAATAATGACAATTGGAAATTTTACTTTAAAGACGGCATGGAAATTCATATATGAACACATTAATATTTAATACTATGACATTTCAAAGCATAATTCATATATATATATATATATTGTATATTTTATGAAGATTCAGAGGGTTTTGACTAACGACAATACATATATATTATTGACACGAGTTTTAAATTTAATATTTGTTTGTGAAATGTCAAAAATGATAATAATTAATAAATTTTATATATTAACATTTAAATGAAACTGTGTATCTTATCATAATTTCAGAACCATTCAACTTTTCCCTAAAATATTATGTTATACGACCCCCACCCCCATATCAATATACAATGTAAATGCAATGACCCCGCCCTTTAATCAATATACAATATATATATATATATATATATGTATGTATAATATTATATGGGCCAGTACGCTTTATTACAAACAAAAAGTGAGATTTTACACAATTATTATCAAAAGGTGTTTTGTTTCCACTTTAATAATTGTTTTTTATTTTTATTTTATTATTATTATTATTATTATTATAGAATATGGAGTTTAGAAGGTATTGAATAACGACAAATATATATATATATATATATATATATACATTTTATTGACAGGAGTTTTAAATTGAATGATATATTTGTGAAATGTCAAAAATGATGATAATTAATAATTTCGATCTACAAAATTTAAAATGAGACTATAAATCTTATCATATCTTATACAGGCCAATAAATTTTCTACAAACGAAGAAGTAAAGTGCGCCATTCTTGTGCACAATTATTATCAAAAGGTGATTTACCAAAATATATATATTATTGACACCAGTTTTAAATTTAATAATATGTTTGTGAAATGTCAAAAATGATAAAAATTAATAATTCTGAGTTACAAAATGTGAATGAAACTATATGTCATGGTTTCAGGTCTAATAAATTTATACGTAAGGTATTATATAGGTTTAATTATATATAATACCCCAACACTCAGGATGCATTCAAGTAGTGTCCACATGTTTTTTAAAAGCAATCACACACATGCACCATGTTAATGTTGGGTTGTTAATTTTAACAGACGCCACCACATCAACATCAGTGGAACATCATGGTGGTTGCTTTGATAATTTTACGGAGAATAACTTTCTAAAAGAGCTGGTCTTCCTTATGAAATGGGTGCTCCCTCCTCTCATGGACCTTGACTGCAAAAAATTATCCTCCTCTCCTTCATCTCTAATTGGGTTTCTAATCAAACATCATGGTCTTGGCTGACTTATCTTTATTTTTCAATTTTTTTTTTTTGTTTCCTTAATTAGAAGTTCGTGTGACCATTGATATGGCGTTTGTGTAATAGAGTCTGTTAAAATTAACAGTGATTGGTGAGACAACTATTTGTTTGACACGTTGTTAAAATGCAATGATGTGATTTTTTTTTTTTTTACAAAAAAATACATAAACCCTTGAAAAGAGGAATTAAATATAATAAACTCTATTATATAAATATAAATATATGGGCCTCACAGAAATTATTGTTTTCTCTGCAATGACTTTTACGCTCCAATGTCAATTATATAACATTCTACGGGCCAAAACACTTTATCACAAAAAAAAGTGTGAAGTGCGCCATTCTCGTGCACAATTATTTTCAAAAGATGTTCTCTCTTTTTCCTCTTTAATAAAGCTTGTGTGGTTGTAGAATAGTGACTTTTTTTTTTAATAGGTTTTTTGAGTTTATATATATATATATATATATATATGGATTATTTGGTGAAATGTCCATTAAAATAGTGCAATTTAAAAAAATACTCACCAATTTATAATTTGTATAAATAAGGAAGATGGTCAAACTTTTGTGTTTTATGCTAACTGATAAGGAATTGTAGCCTCCAAGCTTTAATTAGATGTATATTGTTTAAAATATTTAAAAAATTATATTTCTCAGTATCAAATTTACTTTACTTTATTTATTTATTTTCTGCATCAATCAAATTATAAAAGTTTTATCTATAATTTCCTCCAATACCCACACCAATTATAATTTTTTTTTTTAAATATTCACACTTTCATAATTATATTAAAAATGTCCATTATTATTTAAAATATTCATTACTTGCCCAGTATATGCAAGATTTGCTACTAAGCGAAAAATAAATATCCAGAGAATCTTTTGTTCTCTGTCGCATGGCAGTGATACTCACTATTAAACTACTATTATATAACAAGATAGCCCCTTTGGAATTGGTGGTGTTGTTTCTAGCGACTGAAGTATCAGAAAAATCAATAAATTTATCAAAATTTTATATCTTTTAATACTTATCAAAAATTGTATTTAAAAAAATCTCATAAAATAAATAAAAATTAAAGGATTAAAGAAAAAAAATAGAATGAAAAATAATATATGAATAATTGTATTAAAATATAAGAACTTATATAATACTTTTATTTAAATGACTTGATATTAAAACAAGTATAGTTTAAAAAAATATATATCATAAAATAAATAAATAAATAAAAGTCATAATAATATAGCAAAAAGAAGTGAAAAAAATAAAAAAAAAAAATAATTTTATAAATATTTTAGGTAGGGTTAAGGCAACAACAGATATTTTTGATAAATTATAGGCGCGACGGTATTTTTGATAAAAACATAGTAGGCGTTAGATTTGGAGAAATTACTGGAGCTCTAAGCAAACAAAAAATTAATTATTTATAAACTTTTAATATTTCATGGCATGATGCGCATGGAGTATATTATAATTGTAAATCTTTGTCAATGTTTCATCAAAAAAAAAAAAAAATCTTTGTCAATGTTATGAGCTGTTACAATTTACATTATTATTATTATTATTATTATTATTGTTATTGTCTCGGTCATCTTCTGACTTCTAGTCAGGACCAAAGAAATAGTCTCACCGTGCTGTGATGTTGCAGCGGAGACGAACCAATGGCTGCGTTAGTTGTAAACGTCACGGTCATTTATACCGCAGCGACGGAGCTGATACGCAAAGATCAAGCGATTGCCACGTTGGGTCCCACAAGAGATTCCAGTGGACGCAGCGCGCCGACCAAGGCATAAGATTCATCGGCTGCAAATGTGAATGTGGAATTTTCACCCAGAAGGATAAAAAAAAAAAAAAAGTGAAAGTGAAAGAGAATGGGAATCTATCGGGAAGCTGCCATCTGTCATCTGTCATCGTTTCCCCTATACTTCTACTATATACACCCTGGCCTCATACTTTATGCAGTCCAAAATGGTTTTCCAATAATCCATCAACGTATATTCATTATTTCACATATAAAAAAATAAACTAAATATTAAATATATGTTAAATTTTAGTGGGAAAAAAAAAAGGTGATTTAAATTTATTTTCCAAGAACTTCGAAGAAAAATGAGTAATAAGGCTTTAAATTGGACCAAAATTGTTTGTTTGCTTTAATTGATTGGGTTTAAACCTAACCCTCTTTGGCATTGGTGTTTGGTTGTTTAACTGTTCCTTTTTTATTATTATTTATTTGTTCATGTCACCCACTCTTTATAATATGATTTAATTTATAACTGTTATCGTTATTATATATGATGTCAATAAGTTATTCTATTTGCAATTGTTTATTTATTTTACTTGTAATTTTTTGTTTTTATGAGCTCCTGAGTGCTCAGGTCCAAGCTTAGATCCATATTCAGGCCCCTGAGTGGGTCTATTTGCATGGTCCTCTAATACTAATGGCAGCCAACTTTTTAAGAAAATTTCAATTCCAGTTTTATCTTTTAGCAAAAATACTTAAAAGGACATTCATATTTAAAGTGAATTTGTTTATCAAAATAAATAAAAAGACTTAAAATGGTTTTGTAAAAAAAAAGTTTAAAATTTAACATTCTTTGTGTTAAGGATTTTTATTATTTAACTTTTTAATTGAGAAGTTATTTGCCAAGGATGTTGAATTGAATTTTTTTATTGTTATTTTTAATTTAAATCATTTTTTAAGGTTCACTAAACCTAAAAATGGAAAAAGATAAATTGGGTAAACTTAAAGGTTTCTAAAGTTTATGGTAAATATAAGGGATAGGGGGTATTTTGAAAATTAGAGGAGTTGTACTTAGCAATTTTAAATTGTTTAAAAATTTTAGATTTCGTGTATTTAGAAATTTGGCTGCGAATAACAGTAAAGTGTCGTGCAAATAGATGCGCTTTAGGGTCTATTATCAGGCCTATACCCATGCCTAGAAAAAGCACAGACCTAGGCCCATATTCAGGCCCAATTCTAGGCCCATAACCAAATGTTAATCAGCGTCGACTCGCAGGAACAAAATAAAATACGCAGGGGAACACAAGCCTCGGCTGTGCGAATAACAGCTATACACTATAAAGAAGCTCAGATTGCCAGACATATATAAGAGATGGAAAGAGAAGAAGAAGACATGGTGTGCTTAGACGAATCCTTCTTCATCGACGACAAGTAAATATTCTTTGTCTTGGTTTGTTTCTTTGTTTATTCTCCTTAGTGTAAAATGTGGTGTTTTTGCACTGTACAGTTACCAGCTAACCACTTTCACATTTGGGTCCCAAGTCATTGAGCTCTTCTGTCTTCACTCTGCCTCTAGTATGTTTCTTCTCCAACAATTTTTTTTTTCTTAGAACATAATTAAATTAGTGATTACTGTATACCCATGTTGTAAAATTGGCCATGGAGTTTGAGTTTAATTTAACCGTTATGTTTTTGTTTCATTATTTTGAAGTTTAATATATATATATATTTTTGTGAAGTTTGAAAGTTGGTGTGAGATTGAGTTACTGGGTGACTCAAACAGCTTCATACCCATCTGATATTTGAGTCGTTTTGGTTGTGCATATTGCTGGGAAAACACAGAAATGTTTGACGGGATAGAAACGGAGAAGTGGCGGATACATGGGATAGGTGGATTAATTTAAATGATAGAGATGCTTATGTAGGTTGGACTGTGAATATTATGCTATTATTCTTAAGGCTATAGAGGTGTTATAGGGAATGATCAGGATGCGTGGAATCTCCTACTACGCTTATTCTATAGTAGAGATCTACCTTATGATACTCTATTTTACGAATTTGCTGCAATTTTAAGGTTTAATCTTTTAAGATTTAAGGATATCACAGAAATGATAGCTATGCTCAGAGTTTGTTTGGTTGTTATGAACGTCAGCATGTATACAGTGGGGCAAAGAAAGAGCATCTGATTACTTTGCTTCTGTTTGTACATGTAGGACAATTTAGAAAATTTGATGTTAGGAACTTCCCGTAGTCAAGGAGATGATTGTGGAGTATACTTATGGTAGGATACATGTGTATTTCTTAGATGACTCTTGCTTGAGAATTTCATAGTTCCTTTTTTTTTTGTAAAGAGTGTGTATGTGGTAGGGGGTTGGGGGGATGATTGGAATAATTTTCTTAATGGTTATTTAACCCATATTTGATAAAAAATTGTTTGTATTTATTCTCTAAATTAGTAAAAATGAAAAGTCATTTGGTATACGATTCCAGAGTTTGCTATGCATTTCCTTTTATAATGGTACTAACTATTTCCTTTATAGCGGATTTTGATCTGACAGGGCAGTTAGTGTGGCCTGGAGCTATGCTTTTGAATGATTACATTTCAAAGAATGCTGAACTGCTCCAGGGATGCTCTGTTATTGAATTAGGCTCTGGTGTTGGTATGTACTTGTGCAAGAGAATATTTCTTTCTTTAAAGGCACTTTATACAAAATACTGATTTGTCAAAATGCATGTGACAATTGAAATGTGAAAATTAAAAATAGAAATTTAACAAATTTCTTGACAATTGCTGATTGGCATTAGATGATAGAGAAAAGTAACTTGTTCCTTTTATGATGTTTGGAGGAAGGTCAATCCTTGAGATAAAAGAGGATTGAGCTAGATGTGTTGGATATAATAGGACATATTATATTCAATCAAATGTCAGTGAGAAGTAATATAGGGCTGTAAGTAAAAAAATAGCAACAAAGTCAGCATTGAACGTCAGAACCTTTTCCATATGTAGCAACAATCCAGCACAAACATGACTAGTTTTCAGATGGCATAAAATGCCTGTAGCTGGTTTTTTATGCTGTAGACCATGACAGTGTAGTTCATTATTGCATATATTCAGATCAAGGGTGTTGTAACTTTAATTCTTCATTTGTAATTACCTTGATCCTCATACTTTAGGGTGAAAAATGTGTTTCTCTACTATGAGAAGACTCATTTATGGGAAATCTCTCTGTGTCTTATAAAATCACTTGCTGTGTTTTTTAATTGTTTAATTCTTTTTCCTTTTAATATGTGTCCCCTGTTTACCCTCGACATAAAATTTTTCTTAGCTTTATAATTGAGTGTTGGACCTTTGTGCCATTGCTTGATTGGTTCCTTTATGCTGCAGGTATTACTGGAATACTTTGTAGCAGATTTTGCTGTCAAGTTGTTTTAACAGACCATAATGAGGAAGTACTAAAGGTAAGCTTGTGATGTTCTAAATCAGTACTAGGATATTTTGATAGGTTGATTACAGTCTTCATGAATATTGAACATTTACATATATCTCAGATCCTGAAGAAAAATGTGGAATTTCATTCATCATCTCAGAATGATAATTGTTGTGCTGGTGAGAGAAATTTACAAAGGAAAACAAATGCGAAACTCAGCTGATATCTTTTAACATTCCTATATGCAGGATTAGCAACTGAAAAACTAGAATGGGGAAATTCTGAGCAGATTTGTCACATTTCGGAGAAATATTCAAAAGGATTTGATCTTATTCTCGAGCTGACATTTATATCCTGACAATGATTTTTTAGTTTTTTCTCTTTCCTGAAATCATTTTCTAGCAGCACACAAAAATATGAAGCTTCTATTTATGAATAAAGGGTGCATCTGGGGTCTGGAATAGATTGAGCTAGTAATATGTTTTAATTTTAAGCAAAACATATGTCAAAATTAATCCACAACTTCTTTTCTTCAACTTAAGTATTTGGTACATGACATGGAATTGGAAAACCTTAATTTTATATTCTCAAAAGATACTGGATTAATCACCTCTTTTTGCTGTTGACATTTGAGTATTTTGATCAGGTCTCTGTAGATGAAAATTCAATTCTTCCATTATTTTGCATGCTTCGTGGCATATATTTCTCCTTAGAATTCTGTGATGTATTTTCTTCAAGAGTTCAATTATGGGGTCCATGCACAAGCACAGGTTGTTAAGTGACGTCTAAGGCAATCCATGTGCATTAAACTATCTTAACTTGGAATCAAACACATACCTTCATCCATGCTTTTGAACTATAGCATTTGACTCTGTTGAGGAAAGAAGAGAACCTTGACAATGCATAAGCTTTCAACAGGCAAGCATTCCTTTGCTTTTTGACACAGTGGAAAAACTCCTCCGACTTAGAGGGGAAGGACAGTGCAAATTCATACTAGCCTACATATCCCGAGCAAAAGTGTTAGAGCTGCTCTTTATTGCTTTGTTATCTTCTGTAAATTCCAAAAACGTTTTAAAATTGCTTCATTTGATGCATTTCACTAAATTATATTTCTATCTATCACGTTTATATCTACCATTGTTCACAGTTGTGGTAAGAAAGAATTATAATAAAAATATACCATTGGATCTTCAGCATTGCGGCAGCACTACTTTTAATCGTATGCTTGTTGCTACTCTTCTGCTTGTAATCCATTTCTCTGCCTTAGTATGGTTTTGTGTTACAATCTTTGAATTCTTAATATTCCGAGATAATTGAATGTCTGCTGCGTGTATCTTCCAGTTTTTAATGATTTTTGTTTTTATCTAACGGAGTTAAAATTTTCATCTTGAGTAGAATGGATTTGATGGTTATCAATGAAGCTAGACAGCATGGACTGCAGATAAACGAAATAGTCGGGACTCGAAGTGTTGTTGCAAATCTCGAAGGAGCTATCTTTGAGGTCACCCTTTGAAACAAGCATGAGCTTCCGATGAAACTAAAAATATTTATAAAACTCTAAGGTCTCAGCTTTATCTTAGAGGAGAAGAGGGAATTGATCATTGGCTCCTTTCATTATGTTGTTCAGTGAGAACCCTATGGTTTTTGGGTAATTGCTTGGCTATCAACAGGATTTATGTATGACTGTCCCTTTTAATTCATGGGTTTAGAATTTTGGAGATGAGTCTTTTTTGTTGAAGCTCAGTCTTCAGCTTGGCTCAAAGGTTGCTGCCACTAAGTAGGAGGGTAGGTTAAGTTTTGAGGTTGATGATCGAGTAGTTTTGAACTCTAACAGATTGCACTCCTATTGCTTCAAAAACAGATCCTTTTTTATTACTTCTCTACTTCTGATGTATTAGGAAAAGGGATATACATAAATCCGACACATTCGTTTTTTGTTACATTTTATCCCAATCAATAACTTTGTCCAAATAGGCAAACGGAATTTCCACATACATGGCATGTGACCCTGCCAGAAGAATATGTTGGAAAAATAAAATTAATGAGTTTCACCCACCCCTCCTCATCCACCACCACCACCCTCCTCTCTCTTGCTTGCTCCTTTTCCTTCTACCACCTCGTCGGATCCATAGATTCCACTTTTAAGGGAGTTTCAAAAAGTCTAGAAAGTTATCTGGTAGTTATTTTTTTTTTGTTTTAGGTGAACAAACATGTTCCAACTCGAGAAGATTTTGATTCTTAATAATTAAAATAATAAATTTACTACTGAAAAATAGCCCTCTTTTCCCTTGAACTTTCACTCTTGAAAGTTAATATATTTTAATATCCAATCATAGTCAGCTCGTTTCATTATAGCTTAAAATTTCCGTAAACCCAACAAAAAGTAAATTGCTGTTGATGAAATAGATGTTCAAAAACTTCATATTGAAAACAAATTTGTAGAAGTTGAAGCACTTGATAATTCTAAGAGTAAATAAATAATTTTAGAAAACAAACGGTTTTCTTGAAGTAACATATTTTTGTCAAAGTAACGCCAAATATAGGAGTTTGTAAAGTATTTCCGGGCTCCTTACCCAGAGGAAAAAGAAAAAAAAAAAAAAAGAAAGAAAAGGAAAGAAAAGAAGAAAACAAAAGCAAAGCATTTTCAGGCTTCATCTGAATACGCATTCCCATAACACCTAAATAATTATTGGTTTTTCATAATTGGATTCGGTATGCAAATCTGTATAACTATATAATGAAATCTGCTACACACTGATACACATTGAGACCAAGAAGAAATTTGGGGCACAGAAATATGTAAGAATAAGGAACTCCTACGAAAAACTTGAAGTGTAAATGGAATTATATAATGCAACATTGAATGTTCCAAAATATTTACTTGCACAACATGCATTTTGAATATGGAAAATCAAACATAGAAGCCAAGATGATCTCAGATGAAGTTTATAAACAATGAAATTTACCATCCAACAGAACACATAATTCCCATCCACAATAAACTACATCAAGAAAAGAAACAAATCCACAGTAAACACAGAAGAAGAAAACTAAACTCGTTGATTTCATTTCAATGCCTTCTCCAGCGAATTCATTTATGTCATGAATGAAATCCTTGCACTGTCCTATACTGATCTTGACATTAACTTCTGAAAAACAAACCTGATTTATCCCAAGTAGCTGAGCCCAGCAAGCATCTTTGCGACTGTAGTTCCTGCAGTTGTTACCCTAGGTCTTCATTATACACATCCTTAGTTCAAAGCATCAACCATTACCACACTCAATTGGTCTCCTATAGCTTTAACGGATGAATAAATCTCCACACAATCAGCAGAAGGACAGAATTTCAGCAGTTCTAACTTGACATTGAGTATATTGGTTTCCAAATATGGCGATGTATCTTACAGAGCAATCATGAAGACAAGAGATGCAACTTCGAGTTGTTAGTTTAACCTGACTAGATTCTAAGGTTGCTCTGTTCAAAATAGCATTAAGAGACCAAAGTTTCAACATCAATGTCTGTTTTTAATGGTGCTGAATTTGAAAATTAATGGTGAATTCCAACAACTGTTGCCATTGCAAAACTTTCTTACTCAATTCCATCATAACAAAACATACCCTGAGTGGATGACAAGCAGCCTGCACGGCCAATATAAAGACCCCATTTGCTTGCTTCGAAACTTACTCTGACAAAGTAATTAATTTTTCTGGCAGGAATGAGTTTTAATCTGAACATTTCCCATCTAATATTGCTTAACCCAGGATGCTTATCAATTCCCCAAACTACTTCAAATACATTTCCAACTTTCATAACTTGGTGACCAAAACCAATAATTAAATCTCATATTTAGTTTCCCAGGGCCATCTACTTCACTAGTCTACGGAGGGAAATTGATACAGTGAATTTTTCTCTTTTGCTTCGTTCTCATCTTAAGTTGGTAAAAGGTACAAATAACATATATTTTTGTAATAGCTTCTTTGTGATATATCTGGCTGAATTACAAAGGAGAATATGGAGTAAAGATGGCAGGAGTCGATCTTTATCCAGAAAGAGACTATGTTTCAGTAGAATATTTAACCTTCCTCTAACAGATTCTAAAGATGTTAAGTTACAATGAACGTACATATTGGGAATTTCAATAACAAAAAAATCTATATCATAAGAAGAAAATGGTCATACCAGTCTTCATGAATTTGAAAGACTGAAGCACTAACAGTATCTTTGAAGAGCTTCCTTGGTCCTAGATATAGTCAGACTCCCAGATGATTGATGTAGAGAGCACTTTAATGAGAAACTAGGATTGGCAAAGTGTGCAGCCAATTCTAAGACACAATTTCCTCCAAGGTAAATGAAGAGTCCGACTTCATCTTCAGGTCTTTGCCATACGCAGCAATGAGTAGAGCCTCAGCCCTCCCTGAGAGTATCAGGAAGTTTCAAACGAAAATTAAAGAAATGAAAAGTGGATCCATTGATATATATAGAAAGAGAAGAATATCTTTTACTCAACCAAAAGATCCCTGAAATCTCAGAGACCAAGAGAGTAAGAATTTATCCAAAAAAAGAAAAACCATTGTAAATTTTGAAAACGAATTCTCTCTTAGATGAAGAAAAGGTTATAGCCTCCTGTAACAAGGTCCAGTGTTAAGGCTCGAACTGGTACAGGAAAGAATCACACAGTGACCAATGAGGATTTCCCATCCTCAACCCCATTTAAAGTGGCATTTCAAAAGAGTTGTATATTTTGCATAGCACAGAAAGAATCAATCATGACTTTTAAAAGTTGATGGTTAATGAGTCAAGAATTGATCATATGGCCAGGGTTTATTAGGCTTTCTTGATTCTTGAAGACCTTAAGGGAGTTTTGCTTACAGATTTTGTTTTGCCTCCTAAGATCACAGAAAGAATACTTATATTTGGAAAGACAGAAGGAAAGGTTGGCTGCTATTGCTTAATTTCTGATTTTCTCAAGTGGGGTAACGATATAATTTGAATCTTGAATGACTAATGGTTTGGAGATGCAACGTTAAAAGTGGCTTTCGAGTCGTCACATAAAAAGATGTGCTGTTATAGTAATCATTTGGAGTTAATAGAGGAAAGTGTGTTTTTGTAACCCAAAGGCTAGGACTAGAAGGATGATTTGTGATGTGATCATATTATAAGGCTCTATTGGGGTTGTTACGTTATCATAGTACTAAAGGCCAAAAGTTTAAGCTAGTAGGAAATGGATCCAAAAAGATGTATCCCCAAGTGTCTATTTGTTTATGTCTATTTGTTTATGTGTTTTAATCTCGCCCTTCATTCTGATAATTTATTATTCTACACTTACAAGTCCATTGTGATAACTATCTGTTAAGGGCATATTGTGTTAGCTTGACATGCATTTGTTTTCCTATAAACCTAAGTTTTTGAAGTTAGTGGTATTAATACTAATTTTCATTACATTTTTGACTCTTCTATAATGTGTGCTTGGTTTTGCTCCTTCACTGCTTTTTCAATGAACTTTTTGTCAGTAAATTATCAAAACAATTAATAGTAGAGAATTAAATAAATAAAGCTAAAGGGAAAAAAACGAGTACCGTGATCCTTTTTCCTTTTCAACAAGGAACTCAATGAAGGAAATAATGAAGATGCAACCAGCCGGCTATCATCCTATCAATCAAAATGTTCAGCATTCTAATATAAAATGTTATTTAAATTATATAACATCAGATATCTGAGAGAAAAATTAATCACTAAGGATACGATTTTGCAGTAAAGTCATCACAAAGGTCTACAATCTGATCATAAAGGGCAAGGAACTGGCCTCTGCAAAGCAATTGTAACATATCTTGAACAAAAATGTTCTCCAAAGTTCATCAGTACATGAGTTCAATCTCCTATGGAAGCATTTGATGTAGGATGCAATATTATACAGCAAAGTCTCAAATAACTGGATATTTATATAGTAGGAATACATCAACAGACTGCATATTTGTACCAAGTTACATATTTATGTGAAAGCAAGTATAGACCACTACGAAGTCTCAAAACCATCATGCATGACTGCTACCAAGCTGCTACAAGCTTAATTATACGAAACAAGGATTCACTTCTAAAATCAAGGATTCAGTTCAAACAAATATTTCCACCTAACTGCAGTGAAATTCTTTACATCAAATTTATAACAGAAAACTTTGAGCAAAAACATAATCCATGAGAATGCATAGCCCGACATCAATATATTATTGTCAACAACAAAACCTAATGGTTAGATGTAATACACAATATGAATGCTAAGTTATACATCAAGTTTTTCAGAAACATACAGTCAAGTAAAACTAGTTGCTCTTCAACTCATTTTCATGGAAGTTTTGAAGATTGAATAGACATATGAATTTGAGTGCTTTAGATAAGCCCAGGGCACAAAGTTAGAACTTAGAAACAACCAAGTTACCTTTGAATATCTGCTTCCAGAGAGTTCAAATTTCTTCTTCCACACGGAAGATGGTACTGGAACAACAGAAAATCCCAGTGCTACTAAGATCCCAATCCACACTCCATACCCAAATCCTCCACTCCACCACCCCTTCATTGAAGAAACCAAAACATTCTGAGAAAGAATATGAACAGTTTCTTACTCTTTTACTTTACTACGAGCCAACTGGAAGTCAACAATCCATGCACACTTGGCAAAAGAACTTACAAAAGGTAAAAATGAGTCCACCCTTTCTCAATGAAAAAACAGAAATGATCATGGAATTAAATTAATTAAAACATAGCAGGGATAAGATTCAGTATTCTTTCACAGAACAGGGGAAATCAGCTACTTTTAAACTCCCTTGTGATTATTTTTTGATGTCCAAAAACTGCTAAGCTAAGATTGGATAAGTGGTGAATGGGAGAGTTAGAGCTGGAGCCTTGGCTCTAACAGCAGCGAAAATCCCTTCCTGAACAATATAAATGTGTTTTAAATCATTTTAACCTTTTCAGTAAAGATGGATCCAGTAATCCTTTGTATAAGCTAACTTAACATCACATATCACACATGAAACAACAGCTGCTTGTATAACATAAACTCAAAGTAAGCTGAAAGGAGGGTTCCTACTACCTGCCAATATTTATCTCATACTTCAAAGTTTCAAACGTAGAATTATGCTAGACAATATTTACGCAGCCTGTCTTTAGCTTATATTGAGTTTGAAAGTTGAGATTGATATGGAAAACTTGAGAAATAAGGAACCAAAAAAACTTAAAAAATAATATTTTAGTTCTCTTCTTGTATTTCTTTTTCATTTTCTTTTGTTATCTCACTTGTATCTCCAGGTAGAAATTTCTTATTTCTGTTCTAATAGTAGCATTTATGTAGATCATATATTTAAGTAGCGAAAAACAAAAGAACAAGAAACAACATGAGCTATAACAAAAAGTTACAAGGGAAGTAGAAAAGAACAGAAACAAATACAAAAAAGAGATAGATCATTTAAGACAGCAAAAGAAAGTTCCAACAAATTTTCTACCCAAGATGATGCTCACCTGCTTTCCATCTTTTGGATAAGGTATTGATTGCTCTAAATATGCAGTAGTGCCTGAAGCAAGAAACAGCCAACTTTCAGAAAGGAATTCAGGCATAAAATGGATTTCATGGAAAAAAAGAAAGAAAGAAAGAATATAAACAATAGCTGATCAAGGTCAGAAAATGAACCAACACAGAGACATCATCAGCTAAAATTATGTGCATCATAGAGAAAACCTTAAGAAAAGAACAAGAACCCAGGAAAGATCAATCAACCTAAACGAGACCTTACGAGTTACATCCAAAAAAACTAAAAAAGAGACCTTGTCAGCCAAAATGATTTATAGGGAAAACCTAAAGAAATAATAAATGAAAGAAAAATAGTAGTATTGATACACGAAGACTACCAATGTAGATCATTCATTTCCATCACCATCCTAAAACTGAGTCAAACCTTCGATATGTTTCTCTCCTTTTTTTTTTTTTTTTCTTCCAATTGTTCCTCTAGTCCCACGGCAAAAATTCCTCCACCTCCCTCATCTATCCTCAGAAATTTGAATCCTCTTACCTAATGAAGCACTAAATGTTTCCCATGTTCACAAAAGCTACCAAGTGACGGAGTATGTATAGTGCTATCTCTGGGTTGGGCCAGTTTGTGAAGAATTATAATGACCCAGAACATAAGGAAGAAAATGAGTCCCAGTGAAGGAATTAGAAATATTAACCCTTATATAAAATTCACTGTTTAGGACAATTTGGATTTAAATTTACTGTAGAAATTAGGAAAGATCTATATGAAACCTTTAAGGCCATGATGACCCAAAAATAAATCACTAATAGATATTTAGGTCATTCAGCTGAATATGAATGTTAAATTCAAGTAGTCAAAAAATATGAGAGACGAGGAGTTCAGCAAGAAATATACCAATGGGAGCATCCAAACTGCAGAGCAGCTGAACAATAGATTTGGCATCTAAGCGTTTTCGAACTCTTTTACCAACCAATACTTGTAACTGCGGAGTGTCAAAGACCTATAAAGTAAGCAAAGAATGACACATAAGCTGACAATGAAATTTTGTCTAATATCAGTTTAACACCAATTCAAGTTTAGGGGCAAATAATTACCTCTCCTATTAACAGTTCATAATCTTTTGTTAGTGCAGTTTTCTCAATTTTATATATATTTTTTTGAAATTACCAGAATAAGCAATCAACTTCCAGCTTTTAGATAAAAATCTCATCACGGTAATATGGAATCCAAAGAAGAAAAAAGGGAAATCGCTTAGCCCAATCTGGTGCTATGCTCGAGAAATCCACTGAAAATTCTAAAACACAACCATACAAGTGCGCTGGGTGTAAAGGAAAGCAACACAAAGCAAAGTTTATCACAATAACCTGAGCAGAAGTAGCAAAGTCGTCGCCTTTCAAGATAGAAAAGGCACCAGAAGTATCCGGGTCAACCCCAAGAACCCATTCAGAAGCCGCATTATTAACCCGGTCCGATTCTCCATTGCCAAAATAGGTAGCAGTAGCAGTAGCAATACCTTCAGCTAGAGGGAAAGGACAAGAGAGTGAAGCTAACCAGTTCTCCTTGAGCTGAGCATCAGAGAGACCGACCCGAACTCTCACGTCTCTTCTGAGAGGAGGACAAATGAGGGCTCTGGTAGCTGAAGGGCTGTGAATGACAGAGGAAGGAGATGGTGGCGGTGGAGACGCGCAGAAGGCTCTGAGATGGGCGTAGAAGAAAGACGACGTAGGGTTTGGTCGGAGCTTGGAGGAGAGTGAGTTCATGGATTCGTGGCGTTGCGGTGTGATTCGTATTTGGAGGGCTTCCATCAAATTTTGGAAGCGGGAGAGGCACACAAACTTTCAGACTTTCTTCTCCTGCACACAAATTCGTATTTTTGAGGGTAGAATTACCGCTGTGCTGTAATTAACATAATTAGTAAGGTTAATTATATAAAAGCCTAATAAGGTTAATTTTGTAAACTCCAAGGTTAATTTTGTCATGAGGAAAGGATGATTTGTGAAATTAACAACCTTTTTTTTTTTTTTATCAATCTAATAGTCAAAAAGATAATTTTCATAGGATTATTTACAAAAATATTATGCAATAATTCATGAGTAATATTATTTACGAATAAAAACAATTAAGGTAGTCATTAAGAAATATCTCAAAATAATAATAATTAATTTAAATATAAAATGCACAAAAACCTTTTCCAAACTATAGTTACCCAAAAATAATAAAACATATACGCATGATAAAAATTGATTTTAAAAAAATTTCACATAGTGATTTTTTCTTTATTTAACTTTTTTTTTAATGAAAAAGAATAACCAATTTAAACATTATTTTTTAATGCATTATTTTAAGAAAATAAGCTTGGGAACTACGTTTTGTATGATTTATATAAATAAGAAAATAAAAGGAAAATTTTGATTTTAAGACCAAAAAAAAAGGTTTGATTAATTTACTTTTAGAAGTAAGAAAACGATGAAAGCATTTTTCTTTTAAAGAAACACAAAACAACATATCCATTTGGGGGACACAGGGATGTTGATTTATCAAATGAAATGAAATATATTTATACAAAGAATGGATCATTTTGAAAGAAATATATATATATATATATATATATATTAAAATGTTATTTTATTATTATCTCATTAATTGAGAACTATAATAAATTTATATATTGAATTTTTCTCTTACACAATAACAAATAAAAAGAGATTAAAATGTCAAGAATAAGAAAGAAGTTAGGAATCAAATGCATTATAATGCCATATTATAAAATATAAAAAAATTATTTAGAAAATTTTACACCTAACCTAATTAAAAAATATTTAGATTTGTTTTTTTACTAAAACCTGAACCCTTAAAAAATAATACTAATAAAAGTATTCTATATTAAATTTTAATCCGTTGTAATACAATAAATATTATTATTTTATTTTTAACTAATTAAGCTATAAAATAATATTCAATTATTTTCTTAAGAATAAATCATACATTCGTACCAAAAAAAAAAGAAATACAAACTAATTAAAGTCTTGATATGTTTTTTAGACAGTAAAAAACAAAAATGGATTAAAAATATCAAATTAAAAATTAATTAGACAATCCGTATAAATAGAATACCAAGAACTAAATTATTTAATTTTTAAAGAAAAATAAATATAAATCGGTAAACTATTATTATTATACGATGTAGTCGGAGAACACCAAATCCCTTTCATTCGTCTCTTTGATTTCAAGTTGGGGTCGTTTTTATAGTTGAATATTTCTATATGGAAAGCTCAGTAATTTGTATTTTTACATTTTGGGGTTCTTTTTTTCCCACAGTTTTTGATAATTGGTTTCGAAATTGACTGACTTTGCGGTTTACGTTCTCAAATGCCTTGCCTTTTTCTTTGGAACATCCAGTTGATTAGCTGCATCAATAAGTTTAAAGAGAATTTCTTTGTGGGTGATTCTAAAATCTAGGTTTGGAACTCTATGGAACTGTTTTCAATGATATAATTTTTTGTTGTCTAATCTTAAGAGTTGTAAGAAGGTACATACACTCTCTGTTTTGCATATTACTGAAGTGGGTTTTAAGTTCCGTTGTGGTCTGCGCTGTGTGATTTTATAATGTAATGAGGATTGAGGAATCTTATATAAATTGCACTTCAGTAGTATTACCTGGTTTAGATTTTTAAGGTTACCAATCAGTTAAGAACATGCTTAGGCAATATGAGATTCATTTGCTTCAAAGTTTGTTGGCAATTTTAATTAGAGTTATGTTGTGCAGAGTCACTTTGAATGTGAATAATTTGTTTTAAGTTTGAGCATTTGAAAATGTAAGTTGAGCACTAAGTTTAGGATTTTGTGTCAGCAACTTTTTCTTTGTTTTTATTTTTATGAATAACATTTTGTGGCAAGGAATTCCATGTTTGGGAGGTTTCATATAGCACTTATGTCTAAATACTTCCAATAGTGGATATTGTATCCATATGCGTGCATGGTCTGAACGTGTCGAATCATGCTAGTTTGGTAGATGATAAATTTGGCTAAATACTTTGATAATTGGAGATTGTACTGATATGCTTGCATGCTCTGAACGTGTGGAAGTATGCTGATTTCATATAAGATAAATTTAGATTCTATTTATATTTTGTTGTTGAATATAGCCATTCACAATTTTACATTGTGGCGCTGTAATAATTGAATGCATTAAAAGGTATCTGCTAATGGTTATGGATAAATGTGATTACATGTGAACAGGCTGTGTGCTTGAGTTTGGTTTGGTAGTTAGACCTGAAAATACCACATACTAAACCGCGGCATTCGATAACTAAATGATTTGTTTACAAATTCCAGGTGTAGAAAGATGATCTGGAAAAGCCTCTTTTCATCATAGCTGATTAATTATAATTACTTTTTCTTGATTCTTACTAGGCTCTCTTATATATTTATGACCATTGAACTTAATCAAATACCTAGGGAAACAACATGATTTAGCTTTGTTCTGTATCTGCTAGATTTGTAATTTTCCATTATACCTCAATCTAAGTTGCTTGTGAATGTCTTAGTCAGTTTTTTCTTAACATATTTATGTGACATAACTGAACCATTATCTCTGAAATTTTCTTTGTTGGCTTATAAAGACATAGTTTTCTTTTTCCATAGAATTAAGTTGATAAAACTAGCACTTGAGGGTGTGGCGCAGCTGAAGGAAGCCGATAGGATCCTCACACTTGCTAGCGGGAGTTGGGTTCGAGTCTTGGTATGCCCCGTGTAGTGCCTCATGTGTACTCAGTCTTGCTAAGTGCTAGGTGGAGGGGGAACTACTAGGGATGTGGGCCTGCAATTTTGGACTCCCATAGAGTTGTACAAATGGAATAATAAATAGGCCCTATCTTCTAATCAATTTTTGGACCGATGATTCCCATATTGAGACATTTTTTTATTAAAAAAAAAAAAGTTGATAAGACTAATGTGTTAGAATAGAGGAGCTTCTTGGGAGTTATCTTGTCAATGTTTTTTCTTTATTATTGTCTTTGTAATTTTTAACCAATTTTATCTTTGTTCACTTGCTGTGATGCTTTTATAGAAGGAAATTGCTGTGCCACTTTGATACTCAAATGTGATATGGTTTTGATTTTTATTTGTTTGGCTAGCAATTCTATGTGATGAACTTGATGGTATGGTTTCATCTTTCAACCAAGTCAATAACAAAATGCAAAAAGATTAAATTTAGGAGTGTAGGTGCCAAAAATTCTCTTTACTATTGTTGCCCGTTATTTATCTCACATTTTTTTTTTTTTTTCCAAATAGGCATATCTCATCTTTTCCTCATATCTTACCTTCATTTCTTGTTGTACATACTTGAAGCTGGCATAGGTTCAACTTTCAACTAAGTTAAATAACAAAATGCAAACGATAAAATAAGGAATGTAGTGGAGAAAAACTTCTTTTACTATTTCGCATGTTGTTGCATTTCACCAAAATAAATTAGAGATTTTTTTCCTTGTAGGGATATTATATTTTTCCTTGCCTTTCGTTTCTTGCAGGTTATAAATAGTTCTTTGATGAGTAATCAAAAGTATACAGATGCTTGATATCTACAAGAAATTTAAGGTACTGATCTATGGTGTACCACCATCTTTTAGTAAAATGACTTGAAGCATATGATTGCTAAAACTCTTGTAGGTTGAGTTCTTCATACTATGAGCATTCTAGATATATCCATTACTCTTACATTTTTTCAGTACAAGCAGAACTCAAAGGTTGAGTTCTTCATACTATGGGCATTTTAGATATATCCATTACTCTTAGATTTTATCAGTACAAGCAGAACTCAGTATCATTCTTGTTCATATAACCTTTTGCAAGTCATTACTTTAGTGGTATCAATGCATCAAGGTCTATATAATATTGGTTAGAATTTGATTTTATTAACTATAAAGAAGCAAATATGATTCCGTGCTTGTTCATGTTCCTCGCACCTGTTACTGCTCCATACATTCCCAAAAATATCTAAGAATTCGCTCAATAGTTGTAATGTTAAGCAAATGAACTTGTATTTGAAAATATATTTTGTTAAAAGGTTCTTTGGAGAAAACATAGATGATATTGACTTTGACTTCATTTTATAAACATGGGAGTAACAATCTTCTGCTTAATTATAACAAATAATTACTAGAATTCGTAATAAACTTTCCTTACTAGCCTCCTTTGATAGAAAATGGAAATTTATGCACTCTTTGTTTAGAATATATATCTATGTCCTAAAAATGAACACTAAAATTCTAGTAAAAAGGAAGGAAAATTAAAAATCTCTTTGAGCTCACTAATTACTTAGTAGAGATCTTCCTGGCAAAACGTATAGTGCACGCAACTGAAATTTGCCATTTTTGGGTATCCCACTAAGATCTTTAATGACTTTGCCTTTTTCAAACCATTCCTTTACCTTATAGGCGCACATTAAATAATTTTCCATGTCGAGAGATGCTATAGTAATTCATAATGTTATTTGGCCAGATTTCTTTTTCTGCGCATAGTGGCTTTTCATTTATGATTTTTGTACCTATTTGAGAGCTACTTAAGAAGACCTTGTGAAACCATTTCCTCATACTTACATTCCCGTTTGTGTTTCACTTGTATTTGTCTGTTTCCATGGATAGACCAGTGTATGCTACCACCCCCTCAGTGTACAATCTCAAAGCATGGGTAGCAATATACCATTGCAGCAACCATCTTTCCTAGCAAACAACTCTGTAGGGGTGAACAATGGGAGCAATTTAGAATTCACTTCTAACATAACTGCTTCCCCGTCCTATTCATATGACCATTTACCCTCTCAATTCCAACCAGCATTGGGCATTGGCCAATTTAGTCTGAACCGATCAGCTGCTGAATACAGAAGAAGTTCTGTTTTGTCACATGCTTTTCGCCCTCAGGGCACTGGATATTACATCCGCGTGCATACCCAGGCATTCCCTCTTCCGGATAATGTCCATGGGATAGGGCTTGAAAGAAGTCAATTCTCAAATTCCTTTCCAACTAGGGACCTGTCTTCCTTCTTGAATTTGAACCAGTTCATTTCAAATTCAACAAATGTCCACTCGAACATGTTTGGTGGACATCCAGGGGCTCATCCATATGAGTTTTCTCGTGAGCTTTGGTATCAGACCTCATTTCGGAGTCACCCTGCAGTGCCCATAAATCTCACTCCTGCTGAGTTCAGAAGCAATGGAGATGTTGCACATGCACCAGTTTCATCTATTCCAGGTGCTTGTAATCCCAATTTCGTATGGGATCAAGCAGGTACTGGCTTGCAGACTGATGTGGCTGAGTCTAGCTTTCAATTAAGCAATCCACTTTTGCACCACCAACCTGCTAATGGTATGAACAATATGTATTATGGTCCAAGCCAATCCCGTGTAATAAGGTCCAGACGGCATCTGAATAGGAGGAATTCTGGTCCCTATTCATGTCCTAGATGCCGGCATGAATTTGCATTCTCTCAAAGCTTGGTTGCTCATATGAGAGAGCACTCTAGGTTGGAAGATCGAGCAAACATAGTCACAAGTTCAACATCTAGAATGATGAACTCTGATGCAAATATGTTGCCGCCTACTAGATCTCCCTTTCCTCCCATGTCTCTCAATAACTTAAACAGGGAGGTGGGAACATAAACTCTTCAGATGGGACTTCTAATAGGAGGATGAACCCATTAATGGCTCCAGAAACTTCAGTTGTGCGGAACCTTCCAACAGATCTGACTCAGATGCGATCTTCATCTGCTGTGGGCATGGTTACCAATGATAATCATGGGAAAGAAGTAATGACTTCAGAGCAAGCATCCCTGGAAAACAATGCTCCAAATCAAGCACAGCCTGCAGCTGATGTGGCTAGAAAAGACAAGCTCCCTTTGATTTTCAGGAGTGTCAAGGAGGAGTAAACTGACTAACCAGCAGTTTTTCAGATTTACTAAAATGCATTCTGCCTCTGGTGTTTGCGTTGAAGCTCTTATCTCTAATGAAGATCTAGTGTCCTTTTGATGAATTGCATCTTTATAGTTGCAATGAAGTTTTATAGGAAGTACTTCTGTTTGCTTTTATTTTCTTTCATAATGTTTTTCATTTCTGCTTCGTTTGTGTGTTGGACTCATTTGAAGCATGCTCCTGTGTTCAATTGCCTATGCAGATAAATCATTTCATGTAGAGCATAATGGTCCTTTTTTTGTTCACATTCCCCGGAAGAAATAAATTTGGCATTTGTTTGAGAAGGCAGTCTTCTAATTATGAAGTTTTTGCCTTTAAAAAAAGTGGCCCTGTATCCGAGTAGAAATAATAAGGCGGTTGATTATGAAGTTGTTTACTTTTAATTTTGTAGAAATGCCTTGTTATTCTGCGATTCTCCTTTCCAATAGCATAGCAGTACTAGTAAGAGGTGTTTAATAATCCTTGATTCTTAAAGCAGGGTATTCATTCCACTGAGGTAGAGAGAGTTTCCATTGAGCACAAGCAAATTAGAAGCTTAAGTGTGGGGGAGAAAGAGGCTATGAAATTCCCTTTTCTCATTTGTATTTGATGAGAGGTGAGCCTCCCATTCCATACTATCGACCCTATATTTCTAGAATTTTGAATTGTAAATTTATGACTGATTAATTGGAAATATGATAACTTAAGTTATACACAACTGTCTGATAATTTGATGCCTTGTTCTGTGTTGTCGTGATTCCTTTTTCGGCATGACATCTTGGGCTCATCATAATCTAGATGGCATGGAAATAAAATGATGATGGATGTGGCTGCAAATAGCATCCTGCATATTTTGAATTCTCTGAAGGAAATAGCTTCTTTTGGAAGAATGCCTGTGATGGATCTAATTAACTATGCTCTATCAAAGTCAAGCTGCCATTTTCCCCTCTGGTAGAGGAAAAGCTTATTTGTTTGGTCATGTTTCCTAGTCATCTCTCTCTCTCTCTCTCTCTCTCTTAGAGCCCAGGAATTTAATAAAATTTCTTATTTGGTCATTCTCGTGTATGGAAGAATGGTGTATGAAATAAACTTAAAAGAGTATCTAAAGTTGCTTCTGTCTTGACCCACCTTCAAATTTCTCCTTCCACATTATTTTATGCTTTGCAAAGTTTCAGTTCATTTTTTTTTTTTGCTTGTTTTGATTTTTGTTTTCTGTTGTTGATGGTGATACTCTTTTGTTTATCCAAGAAAGATAGAAATAAAAAGCAGCTAAGCTGCACAATTAACCATTATGAACCATGCACATGACAACTGGACAAGTAGAGAACATATCCAAACACATTCACCTCATGTCTGGAGATTAAATTTTCAGAAATCTTTGATGTTATATTTAATTTTCACGGTCCCGCATTAATGTTTTTACTGTTTATATTGTATTAACAATTAACTGTAACTCAATGGCTGAAAATTCTGATATCACTCTCTTGGTCCTTTAGCAGAAAGGACCACAGGCTGTTCTCATCTCTACCATAACTTCATTTGATTGTTACAATTTTCTTTCCATTATTTGTATAGTTGGTGTCTAAGAATTTTTCTTAGATCATATAGATGCATCGTGATCTTTCCATTGCATTTTGTGTTCTATTTATATCAGTTTGATGAGTACTGTTGTGAAGTTCACCTTTTCCATTAACGTGGAATTATGTGTTGCACTTCTGAATGCAATCTACACTTATCAGTTGGTTTAGGGTTTGGATACTTTGGTTTAGGGTTAGCCTTGAAGAAATTTCTTTTTATTATTATGTTTTTAATTGAGTTATTGCTTGGAAAGATTATAATGTCTTCTAGTTGAAATTAGTAACAGTGAATTTTCTGCTGGAGATTTTGAATGGAAACTATTTTAAGGATCTAGGGCTTATTGTGTTTAATGTGTAAGGTGTTAAAGGCCTGAAGTTGTGAAATTAGGTTTCATGATTGAGAATTAATGAGGGAGTGTTTTTAGGTACGTGTTTATGTTTGTAATGGCATCTCCAATAGGGTGCTGAAAGTGAGTGGCAATGCCAAATTTTGACACTTTAATGCCATTTTTGGTATAAAATCTGTGCAAAATGGAGTAGAAATCTGTGCAAAGTGGGGTGGGTTTTAAAATGAAAGTGTATAATTATTTTTGTACTGTCGTATTTTAATATGATCTAGTAGAGTGATGTGTTAAATTTTGGCATTAATAATTTAACATTGTGTTGAAGAATAAAATTCAATAATAAAATTTGAGAATGACAATGTCATTATAGCGATGATGTGCATATTTCAAATGGTCAGCTTAGCGGGTATTTATTTCTGCAAATTGACTTATTAAATCAGAGCTGAGAAATGTTGTGGAAAACCTCCTAGTTATTTTAAGGTCTTTGTTCTCTTTTTCAATTGTTTTGCAAATCAAAACTATTCTCAAAATGATGGATTTCACTGGGATGGATATCTTACAGTCAAGTCACAGACCTACAAGGCTAAGGATCTTGGACCTGTGACATGTACTTTAATACTTGTTTAGATGCAAAACGGACAAATATTTGGTCATGGGTTTGTGGCAAAAGAATAAACAAATACTATTATCCATGATTTATTCCTGAACTTGTGAATTGTGATAGCCCTAAGAAATTAAATATTCCATATGATTGTGACAATTAAGACATAGTATAAGCCTTTTTCTTTTTTTTTGGTGAAAGTATAAGCCTTTTTCTGATGTGGGTAGAAAGAGACATGCCCAAGAATTTGTAGTTCATTTTCTTAATGTTTCTTGGAAAGCTTTGAATAGAACTTTGGAGCAATGACAACCCATTTCTAAAGTATCTATACAAGTGAATTGAGGCTTAATTTTCCTCCAAAATTCAAGGATAAAAAGGCTCCACACTCAATCTACTTGACCACTTCAAAACCATCCCATTTTGAACCTGTTTTCTGAATTTCACCTTCAGAAAGACCCAAAAAAAAAAAAAGTGCTTCTAATGGAGACTCAAAATGATGTATGCTTTGCTAGTGCCACAAGCAGTCCAAGCAGGTGTAGCATAGACAGTATGTTCTTCTACAGTGCACCAACTAGTCCTACTAGAAGGCTCTGCTCAAATGCTTTGCTTGGAAGCCAAACTGAACCAACCTCATCAAGAACTTATGAGGATTCCAATTCCAACCTTGATGACTTTGAATTCGAGACCAGTCGTCATTTCGATCATATTGATACCGATATGGTGTCGAAACAGGTGTTCAAAAGCCCCATGAGTGACCGAAGCCGGCAAGAAAAGCAGCACAAGGAGCGTGGGGATTCACTTCCCACCATGGCATTTGCTGATGAGCTGTTTTGCGATGGAAAAGTCATGCCCCTTTCACCTCCACTAAAGCTTCCACCGAGCTTTCATGGCCGCGACGAAAACCGAAATAATTACCGGAGTTACACCACCGTATCTTCTCCGCGGTCCCCTCGTTCGGTGCTTAAGTTGCCATTGTCAAGGCAATGCCTGTGGAATGATGGTTTCGATCCTTTCGTGGCTGCGTTGGAGAATGTTAGGGAGGAAAAGAGAGGGAAAACTCAAGCAAACACCAGTCACAGACGGGCCCGGTCCATGTCACCTTTAAGGGTCATAGCCCAAAAGAAGTCCTGTGGGTCTCTGGACTTGAGCAATCAACAGAGCAACCCAATGGGTCCAGAGAGACCAATTCAATTGTTGGACTTCAACCCAAATGACCAGAGAAAGGTCAGAGTCTCGGCAACCGAAGATCTAGTCCAACAAGTTAGTCAAAGCCCAACACTTCCGGCCGAGCCCAAAGGGATCGAGATTGCGAGGCAGCTGGAGAAAATGAACCAGGAGAGAGACCCGTTGAGCCCAATACGACATTGGTCCCGGGGCCCGAAGAGATGGAGACCAAGAGGAGGGTAGGTAAGAGGCAGAGACTGAAACAATTTCTATTGAGGAGCTTATCAAGTAGCAGAGTGAATGATGAAAACAAGGCAAAGAGAGAAATGTAGGTTCAAGCAGGCCAAGCTTTATGAGGAGGTTTAATAGCTTTAGGTCTGGGGAGCAGGCCCAGAATTGCAAGGGAGAGGAGAGGGTTTCTAAAGTTGCAAAGACGGCACTTGTGCATTACAGGCCTAGGTTTTCTCTTTGCTTGGGCTATGGGACTAAATGATGGGCCTAAGACGCACAATTCCCACAAGCACTTCCTTCCTTCCTACATTAAATTACAAGAAAGAAAATGGGTCCCAAAAAAAAAAATCAAATCTTTAGATGTTTTATTTTGGTGATTGTCTGTCCTAATGTTACCAGTGCTTGTGTGGCATTCACTGTTCGTTAACTCTGTGTGTTGGACTTACTAGTTTCCATTTGTAAAAGTGAACTTTCTTTATTGTATATATACATATTTCATTATCATTTTCGAGTTATGCATGTTTAAATTAAAATTATTCTTGTTTTTCTTTTCCTTTATACACTGGTAGCTTCCAATTACCAAACATGACCATAACTGACTATTCAAATTCTCTGTGTGCATGTGGGTGTTTAAAGACAAATTCAAGAATGAAATAAGGTAAATTGTAGCACCACATATAGCAATTACTAAAAATGTTACAATATACATAATTAAAACCATTCCAGGCTTATCATGAAGCTTAACTATAAAATCAAAAGGATTAGAGCATGATTGCTTTAATCAATATTTTAATAATGAACTTGTCAATCCGTAAGAAGAATGAATAGGTTTAAGTGTCTTTGATTTCAAACCAGCAATACAGACAAACAAATAGAAAAATGGTAAACCAAAAGAGGCCAAACAGAAAAATGGTTAACCAAAAAGAGACTGCAAATTCAAAGCTTACTTATTACTAGACACAGTAAATGTTCATTGGTTGCCATGATTGACATGAAAAAATAATTAATCTTACAGCCCCAAAAGTAGGAACAGTCAATGTTCGCACATTTAGCAGAGGGACCCAACAAAAGTTTTTTATGGTCGTGGGAATAAAATATGGTATACATCAATGTGGCACCAAATTAGAGCAATATACACAATATCAGAACTACACAAAACAGCTTAGACAAATCTCCCAAGAAAAATTCGCAAAAAGAAAATGGAATTTCTTTTCTTTTCTTCTTTAAGAAAAAAAAAGACAGAAAAAAGCATGGCCTCCACATTCATGAAGAATCAGAATCAGAATCAGAATCAGCATCCAATGTGAAACTCTTCAATCTCACTTCTAAAAATCAAGCAGGAATATTTAATGATTTGCACTTGATCAGAAGTCAAAATAGGCTATGCTTGTGGTGATCAAACCGTGGGAAAGTGTAGTATGCCTCTAAATTCAAAAAGGCTGTTATTCTAAGACTTCAGTTGGCCACAGCCGCCTCCACATCGAAATCTCTTCCTCGTTGCTAAGCTTTCTAATGCCACCGTAAAACCCGTCTGCCTCGTTTCCCTCCTCCCTATGGTCTTTCCTATTGATTGTAGTATGTCTCCAACGCGAACCGTGCGTGTACTGGTTGAACTCCAGCACCACAATATCTGTAACCAAAATTTCAGTGTCCACAATCATTGATATGTTTCCAATAGTCCCGTTTAGCAAGTTAGCAAACTAAGCAGGAGATAGGCCCTGAGTAAGAACTACAAATCATTATGTTAATTATGGTTGCCACAATTTTCCTTTTCGGTTTTATTTAATAGCATTTCGTAAGTAATAAGCAGTTTTCTCATTACATGATGATTACTATTTGAAAGTCCACATAAAATATATAGTTTTGCTTTATCAGGTATAAAACCCATCTTTAGAAAGTTATCATTTTGAGGTAAATAGATTTCTACTTTTAAAAGCTTTAGTTATTGTCTCATTGCATCAAACAGGGAAGAAACAGAAGGAAAAAGAAACATTAAATTGAAGTCATTTTCCTAATAAAACCAATCGCATAACTAGACTCTGCCACACAGCTAACTACAGCAAAATTAATATTCCATTACCATACACTACCTAAACACCCTGACAAATTTAAAGGAAGTCGATGAAAAGGTGGTAAACATTATATTTTAAAAATCCTTAAAGGGCTGAAACACTGAAGAAATATCTATGATGAATGTAAATTGGAAAATTCGGATGTCAACAATCAGTAGCTAATATAATCAGTATCACAAACTACCTGCTAATGGTAAATTTATTTACCATAAAAAGAGAAGATAATTACATCTATAAGTGTAGTTGGAAATTTAATTAGAAACAATTGAGGTCTATATGGTGACAAAAAGATAAAAGAAATGAAACAGAAAAGTTGGAAGCTTATAATGTAAGTCAGGCCCCACATAGCACAAAGATTCCAACTAGGCAAAAACAAACTATGGGGAACATTGAGTTCTTTCAGTGTGGTTGGCCATAAATATTCTGCTGAGACAGAAGTTATCACAATGTTGGTGGAAATTATGACATGATGACAATGATATGTCTTGGGGTCCAATCAAATAGCATAAAGGTGGTCCACAATTTTGGAAAATGGGGGATTCAGTAAAAGGAACTTGGCCAAAACCGGGTCTAATCTGTGAAAGTAAACTTTCCATTCATGTCATCCGCAAGTTGACGAGGGATGTTAATGGCTTCTTGCAATAATATGAAAATTTATAATCAGAAATACAGAAAAAATTATGCAAACTTTAGCTCCCTCGCTCTGTCCTCAAAATCCAGGTGGGTTTTTCCTCTTGACATATTCATAAAAGTGAAATGTTGAAGAAAAAAAAATGTCGCCTTAAAATTCTTTGTCCAATGGCTGAGAAAATGGAAAAATGAGAAAACAAGAAAAAGGTTGGAATCTGAAGACAACAGTTCCAGAAACATTAGTTGTTAGATTCCCCAAGTATTATTTTCTTATTCATCTAATGGTCTATCATTCAGAGCATAAGTCCTACTTGCAAGAGAAAGAAGATCTGAACAACTCACCACTGTCATGACAACGGCAGTAGTTTTCATTCCCATCACATGGTTCCAAGTGACCTACGACGCCATACCACCAACCTGAAAAATAGCACATCTTATTATGCAATGGCTCACTCTAAATTGATTTACATACATTTATTCTTCATGCTTTGGTACAATTATATACTCAATACCTTTATTTAAGCATATCTAAGAAAATTCAAGGAATAATTACTAGTGTAATTTTAGCTGTTTACCATTCAAGGTTCTAATTGATTATTTGTGCGCTAGATTTTCCTTTTAACTTTGATGATTAGATATCACCATCCTCTAAAAGTCATTAATGCAATCAGCAAGTTTGAACAGGTATTTCCTGATAAAAATTAGGTTGAAACTTTTTATTCTATTATTTTATTTTTAAATAGTAAGATGTATGACGTGTAGGATCATCTTTCTGGACATTGCAGTCAATTTTCCTACTGTTCTTGCTTCACCACCGAAACCCAAACTATTTGGAAGAAGAAAATAAAAACAAAGATATATATATCTGGAGAATAGAAAACAAGATGCCATAGATTGTTAGTCCGAGATTTTTTTATTTTTTTTTAAATACCAAAGCACCTAAAAGACTAAAACTCTAGTAAAAAACATGTGTGTGAAGAACAAACCGTAAGGGAATTCTTTGTTTCTTCTCCACTGAATCTCAATGTGGTCGCCAGGGCGTAACTCATTCAAGCAGTCAGAGGTATGAAGATCATGAGGAGGAGTATCAACAGGTGGTGCTCTAAGCCTTTCCCAGGGCACACTATTCTCAATAGCAACTGCCCTCCTTCCATGTGGTGGATACCTGCAATAGATAACCAACCTAAAGTTAAAGACTACCCTGATCAACTTTCAAAAAAAATTGCTCCCCTGGGAAAGCAAAGAATCAAAGAATATGGAAGCACAAAGCTATCAATGTAATAAATATTAGAATCTTATCTGAAAAAGTAGATTACAACAGCAAAACAATTAAGCACTAAACTCCAAGAAGGCAATTTGTTAAACTACCTGGCCTGAAAGGTGTCAGTGCGAGGGTCATAGCTAATCTCAGCATCATAGCATGACAACATAAACCCAACATGCCCATTCTGCAAAAGAGCCAGGAAGAAAATCAGTAAAATGAAAAGCATCTAAACCTATTATTTCTGTTTGAATTTAAAGCAAACTCAAAAGTTTGTGTGCCTTGAAGCCTAAGAGAAAAAGCAAAAGACTATATAAAATGATTACGGCAAATACCTCACGGTTATAAACTTGAGCAGGGAAACAGAACCTTCCGGTCTCAAGAGCAAGATACCAAGCCATGATGGAATCAACTGGCAAAGAACTCCTCTGTTTGATATTATCATCAGCTTTTGGCTTCATCCATGAAAAAGGCCAACCCAGAGATAGAATTCTCAAAAGACCTTTTTGCTTGCCTTGCTTTGGATTACCCAAATTTGTTCTTGTAGCAAGATGCCATTGCCACTCCCTGTAAGCAGCTGGGCCTATAATTCTGCCCCATTTCTGCTTCATATGCTTCTTCCAAAGGTGGTCACTCATACATCTATCCCTCAAAGAACTGCAAACACTTGCCATGCTGCAGAGTGCATCAGGAGGAAGTCTCTCAAGAATGCATTCCAAGGCCAATTCTGGCAAGTCCAATACTGACATCTCTGGCTCTTCCTCAACATTCTCAACTTTGCAAGTGAGAGTTTTCCTCTTCACAGACATTTCTGGGGGAATTGAAAAAAGGAAACCACTTGAGAATATGTGTTTTGTTAACTGGGAAATGGTGAGGAATGATGAATCTTTCCAGAAGTAAGGTGACAACAATCTCGTCTCAGTTGCCCATGGAGGAAGTGGTTTGAGAGGAAGGGACTTTAAAAAGAGGAAGAAGGGGACACAAGTGATCAACAAGTAAAGTAGCATTAGAAAAGGGAAATTCTACTGTGGGTCAATTTCAAGTTTGGCATAAATGATAAAGGTTGGTAGATCAAAAGTAAAATATAGAAGAGAAAACTTGAATTATCCTAGCTTCAAAGTTTCTTGCTCAAAAAATATAAAAATTTACAAAAGCAAAAGTGGGATCTTTAACAACCCCAATTCAATGCTATGGGTTTTGTTTTTTACTATCGGTTTAACGAAGCCCACCAAGCCCAAGGGTGGGCCTCCTCGTCAAGGACTACAACTAGGTGGGAAGTTTGCCTTGACCAATCTAGAACTCAAAGGAAGCTTAAAAACCTTCTCTTTTCTCCCTCTATATGATGCTCTTCTTTAAGAACCCAATCGTACAGACAAGTTGAACAGCTGTCATTCAAAGAGAGGAAGGCTGAGGGGAAGAAAAAAAATAAAAAGAGGTTCTATTGGATGAACCCAGGAAGCTAATGGGGATAGGTGGGGCGCTCAGATCTGATATGGGTTTCTGACACCTGGAATTCCCAAGAAAATAAAGATGAAGATAAGTCTAGATGCAAAGACCCATATCACCAAAATCTCTAAATTTTCTATTGAAACAAACAAATATTTGGAAATAATAAGGTGGAATAGAGATCTGGGTAGTTGGTAATGAAGCAAAATTAGGTGAACCCAACCCCCTAAAATCTGTAAAAAAAAGAAAAAACTAAAATGAATGACCCCAACACGACAAGGACAGGAGGATCTGAAGGTGATGGTAGTAGTGGTGATTTAGAGAAAAGATTAAAAGAGATTGATGAAGAAGATGGTGAACGCGAAGTGTGGGGTCCTCACCTCAGTCCAACATATTCTTCATCAAATCAACTCGTTAAAATCCTCCTCCACCCACAACCCTCTCAAACTTTTTCTCTCTCAGGCAAATTAACAAACAGGTAGTAGGGAAAGAGAGAGAGAAATCAAAAGAGGTATATTTATGCCATTGAAAGAGAGGTCATGGTTAAAGACATTATTTCTGGAGGGTACTGTCTATTTGTGTGGACATCGAACGAACTAATTTGGCTTATCAAAACCCACATTTTTTTCCATCCCCTCACTTTTCTCTCTCTTACAAGTTGGAGGAAAATTCGTGTAACCAGAAAAGGCGACCACTGGGGTGACGTAGAAGCTCAGAAACATAATAAAATAGACATATATACAGATGCATATATATATATATACATGTAATTTATATTGCAATTTGCCTCATTGGTGGTGGTTATAAAAGGTATAAGACAGAGCTTTGGTTTGGGGTTTTGGATTATAATTTTTCTCTTTTTTCTTGTATGGTCAATTGCAAGACTTTCTTTTTCTTTTGGTAATTCAATTGCAAGACTTAAACCAGCTCAAACATCCAAGCTTTTCTTTATGTTTGTGTTATTAGATTATATGTAAAATCAAACTATATATTATAAATTAAAGTTTTAGGAGAATTTATTATTAGGTAATGAGTAAATTATGTAGTTCACCTTCAAATATTTACGCTTTTTGCTATTTGTCTCCAAGATTTTTCTAAAATTAATTACAGAAAGTAAGGTGATATACATGTACATTTTATGACAATATCACGTGATTTGCATGTGCATGTCTGTTGTTTTCTTTTTCTTTTTCTAATATTTGTAGTTCACTTTTAGGATTGTACTTATTTTAATAATTTCACGTACGTACCTTCTCATCCTCGAATTAATAAACACCCTCCTCCTTTTCTTTTTGTTATTTTTAAATACATACATTCCTGTAAAATATAGAAGAACCATATTGTAGACCATGTATACACAAATTTAACTTATTTCTAAACAATTATATATCTTTAACACTTTTAAGATAGTGTTTTTGAAATTTATAATAACTAATAAGACAAAAATAAAATGATATATCTCTAGTTGAAACGCACAAGATAATTGTTGTTAATACTTTACATGTTTAAATTACATTTTAATTTTTTTAATAAGATTTTTTATATAATCCAAATTCTCAATATTTGAAACTGCATATGCAATGTATCATTGAGAATAATTCAACATTGGTGCAAAAAACCCAATTTCTGTATCATTCCTATATAACAAAGATGACATCTTGATGATCTATGAAGAAGATGCTAAAAATATTGGAAGAATTTAATTAAAGTAGTATGGGAAAAGGCTGATCTCTCTCTGTCTATATATATATATATGCTTGAAGTTTTCTCTTTAAATTGTAGAAGTTGCATGATAAAGTTTATATTAATTAATTATTGTTATAACGGGTTAATGTTTGGTCATGCATATGCCAAGGTTTCCCGATTGAGTTTGGTCATGATGTTTAATTAGGTGAATCAAATTAATACAATTGTTTAATTAATTATTTCATGACGTGGTTTTTTATGGAATTGGATTTTACATGACGGCTAGAACGTTTTATTGCTCATCATTATATCCAAAGGCCACCCAAATCAAAAAAAAAAAAAAAAAATAGATTATCATTTATATGAAAGGTAATTAAATTAAATTATTATTATAATTTTTTTCTTAATAAAAAAGAGGTTTATTTTGCTTGGTTTTAAGTGGTAAGGTTGGTGACATATCATATATCAGACACTCCCAAATTTGGCCTTACATGTACACTCAAATACCAGTAGTTGCGTGGAGGGAAGTATGACTGCTAGCTAAGACTACTCCATAGTCGATGCATTGGATACATAATTATATATATGCAAGAGTTTATATATATATATATCATATACACACGCCATATATCTTTAATTATACACATGCGTATGTTTATTCGAAAAAATATATATTATATATGTATATGTGTGACTATTTATATATAGTAGTGTGAATGATAGGTACAATTATCAAAAACTAATACAAAAATCATGGATATATATATATATATAATTAAATTAAGCATCACAGCACCCATCACGATGAATGTTGATCGTATCATATATTAAATATTTCTTGAATGAATATGCTATTTAACTACCGTATGTATATAATATGGTGTCTTTTAGACACATATATATACAAGTTGTCGTTGTAATTGGTTGTCGTTATGATTACTTGTCACATTAATATAAAATTAAATTAAGCATCACAACACCCATCACAATGAATGTTGATCGTGTCATATATTAAATATTTCTTGAATGAATATACTATTTAACTACCATATATATATAATATGGTGTCTTTTAGACACATATATATACAAGTTGTCGTTGTAATTGCTTGTCGTTATAATTACTTGTCACATTAATATTAATTACATGGAGGTTTGTATATCACATAATAATTATGGGTAATGAACAGGGTGGCCTGGCGTATGCAGTGTTAGGACGCAGGCTCTAAAATATAGAAAGATTCGGATATATATTAGTTATATATATATATATATATAAATATATATTTATATCGTAAGAACTTTATTTATAAAAAATATTTTTTCTAAAGTTAAAAGGTATAAAAATTAAAATAATAAATATAAAAAAATATATTTTTTAAATTTTACACAAAACATTTTAAATCTCAAGACCGGTTCGATAATGAAGATGTTGATACGTACTTCTCGTATCAATTTGTGGCAAATGCTTGAACACATGTCAAAACATAGTAACAATTAATGTATATCTTGAAGACTAATTTAATGGGTTATATATATATATATGCAATGTAATTGTCAAATACATAAGACTTTTAAAAGAGAGCTGCCAGAGCGGATAAGGTGGAATAGTGTTCTTACGTACGTGTACGTAGCACTCGTTCTAATAATCTCTCCAACCAATAATGCTTAATTGAAAAACCGTCGTCTAATTGTATAGAGTTTTTTTTCAGTGCGTCGTAAAATGTATAATATGCAGTAGTGTATCATTATCTTGTACATCACTACAAAAAATATTTGTATATATGTGTATCTGGGTATGAAAGTGTAAGTGTATGTAAAATAGGAATTAACGTGTGCAAATTAATTTACCATTAATTCCGGTGAAAGCTTCCAAAGAGAAAGAAAAGAAACAAAAAAAAAAAAATCATGTTATCTTGTTGTGGATTGATTGTAAGGAGGAGATGACAAGATGAAGATGGCAATGAAGGAGTTGGAGTAGGAGGAGAGAAATTTTTATTTTCAAATAAATGCCCCTGTTGATGGATGGCTATTTAGATGAAAGTGATTGATTTGGGCAAAAAGAAAAATAATCAAAGTGTATCATAACAAAATTGAAAGTTTTAAGGTAACAGGGTAAAATGTATTTTATCCAAAATTAAAAATTCTATAAAAATACTTATATAAATAATTTCCAAAAATATGTACAACATATAGGGTTAAATGGATTTTAGAAATCTCTAAATTTTTTTATTATTTATTAAATCTCAACTTAGTATAGCAAATTTAAAATGTTTCAATTAGTACATTTCAATTTACAAATTATTGCAATTTGGTGCCCAACTGTTAAATATGCCAAACGGTGCTAAGTTTTTACTTCTTCTTTATAGAAAGATAAACATAAAATAATAATAATAATAATAATAATAATAATAATAATAATAATAATGAAAACTTAAACCGTTAGCCATAATTAATAGTTAGGCAAATTGAAACATCTTAAACTTAGAGATATTAATCACAATATATATAATATGTGATTTCACTGTTTAATTTTTCAATTTTGAAAACAGATTAAGCGTCTTGGAAAACAAAAATAACTTCCACGCAACATGAACATGTTACAATTTACAATATAAATGTAATATCTTTATTTCTTTATATAAAAACACTCCAATGAAGGAATCCATCATCTAGTTATATGGAGGATTAATGTTTATGTGACTAGTAAGGGTTTGTAATATTTCATTTGAGGTTTTTAGTTCTATAAATCATAATTCATCCGATGGCTAATCATTCACCATTTAAGTATAGGGATCTCTTACTGTTATATATATATATATATACATAAAAAGTATGTTTCTAATGAGGGATCCTTTATTTAATTAAGTTAGGGATTGTTTATGTGATAAGTTTTACACTTAAAGCTCTATTTAGAAAAGTGAATCCTAGGAACTAAGAACAATTAAATTCTTCCATATTAGTATTGTGTAAATGATCTACTAAGCAATGGTAACATAACGAGAAATGATTGAGTATAACTAAATGTGTTTTGCGTAAGGTAAAAAAATGATTACATGTAATTAAATGTGTTTATATGTAATTTCAGCTTTATTTATTCATGGCCGCATACAAAATACATTTTAATTACTTTGAATTATTTCTAACCCTGTTATTGTCGCTTAGCATAAGCTAAACAACTGTTGCTTAGTAAATTATATATATGAGGTTGTCTTGACATTTTTAAACTTATGTCTCAAATCATAGCCTTTGCATTTATGAATTTGGGTTAGACTTCATTATTAATTTATTCTAAATGTATAAATTAAAGACGCCGATTGAAGACTTTTTGGTAAATACGCCGATTGAAGACTTGATTCTAAAAGTTTCATGTCAACATGAAAACAAACCATATATATTTACCCAGATGCAATTGAGCATATTGTTGAATCCGAAAGTTGATTCAAATATTTGAAGGTATACTTACATGGGGAGCTTATTGACGCTAAAGTAGTGGAAGATAAGACCAAAAATAATATAAATTTGTGTGTAAGTAGCTAGCTAGCTAGTTAAAAACTACTATCTAGGTTTTGTACCCACAAGAATGTGAATTTTGAATTAATAATTAACAGTGTATTGCTTTTCCAATCCTCCTCCATATATTAAGTTGGTATTTAATTTTGATATATTTTTTTAGGGGAATTGGTGTGGTCCAATCTTCAATGATGTAGCACTGGCCTGGTCCTTGAACCTCTCAAAATTAATAATTTGTTTTAAATTTTAATGGGTGGGTATTGTTTTTTTTTTTGTGTGACAATTCCCAACAATTCAACATGCAACATGCTTGGCTTTATGCAGAAAAGGACATGACAATCATCAATTTGACAAATTACAATGCTTTCTTATAATTTAATTTAGTTAATATTTTCTTTGAAAATATGATTTCATTGAGAACCACCATCCTAAATAAACTGTTGGGGCTTCTAAATCAATTTTAATGTATGTATTAATTTTCTTATTGATAGTAAGTCTTGGAAATAATTGAACTATTATAGACCAACCCCACCTATTCTAAGCTATACATTATCGTCATCATTCTATGATGTTATTGGGAGTGACTTTTTGAGGTTAGGGATTTTTTAAAAAACATTATTATAATTTATGGTATTATTTTGGTCTAAGATTCCATTTAGATGGGCTAGAAAATTTCATGTGAATAATAATTCTAAAGCTTTATGGATTTAGCAAGAATATAAATCAACCCTTGTACCATGTACATTCAAATTGTTTCCAAGTTTTAAAACCAAATAAATCAATTATTATCAAAATGTATAAATTATCTCCATATGTTTAAAAAGGAAAAACAAGAATAAAAAAAAACCAGTGAATACATATTTTTATAAGAATATATGTAATCTTTCTTGATTTTTATTTTATATTAAATCATACAATGCACATCAATCATAATTAAACTTTGTAGTAACTTTTAAAATAATTTATAAAACATCTATTTTTTTTCTTTTACAAAAAAATAATAAAATTCAATTAAAATTATATGTTTCAGATTTTTCTTTTTCTTTTTTTTTAAAATGAATTTGGTGGCCAAGACTTAGGAGCACCAATAATGAAAGAGACCTGGCTTTGTGGGCATGTGAATAGCAGACATTACTTAAATTGGATCCACACAAGGGACTGTGAAGCCAAGTTACAATTTAAAGTTGAGGTCTTGAGCATGTTGCTTGTCTAGATTTTCTCAAGTCATTTTTGCACAGAGATGCCAAAACTGGACTCTTTGTCTTCCTTTTCTTTTCTTAGCCAATCATTTAAAACCATTTCATTAAACCTTCCTCTTTTATATGTGTCATATATTTTAGGGGCTCTTTCTTAAAATTTGCATATAATTTTGGTAATATTTTTTTTTATAATTTATGTGTAATTTGCTAAGTTAAAAGATTACTCAATATTGATTTTATTTTTAATTAATTATAAATGTCAAAAATAAAAATTAAATTAAAACAGGTTGAAATGATTTTTGAATTTAGTGTTTGTTTTCCACTTCACATTAATAACTAGATGGGGAGGCTAACCAACTACAAACTTTAATTAATTAACCTTTGAATTAATTAAAAATAAAAAAACTTTCTCAAATGATCCATATAACTTATATATACTGAATTATAATCACGTATCATTTTATTAGGCATAGTTAAAAATATAAATATATAACATTCATTATTATTTTTATTCTTTTTATTAATGTACTCCATATTAATTGGTCGATCCTACCCTACTATAACTTGGAGTTACGTACCCGAAGATTCAGCTCTATACACACCTTCAATTAGACAATGTTCACATAAATAAATTAATATGATAAAACCACCAAATTAGTTAATAAAATCTATAATCAAATAATAAAGTATTAATTAATCGGAAGAAAAGCTTATAATTAATTTTTCTACTGATCACGCCACACACATACATATATATATATATATATATATATATATATATATATATTGAGTTATTCAAGAATACTAAATTAAGCTCCAAATGATTTCAATTTGTAGAAATTAATACATTTGTATAAAATGAATTTTAACTTTTGGATATCCACAATTTCTTTATTAATTAGTTTATAGTATCACTATATATATATATATATATATATATATATATATATATATATATATATATATAGCTAATATATGTTGCACATGTTTAAAATGTCTGAAATTTTGTAACTATTAAACAATTAATTTAGAAAACATATCATATACAATTCATGCACCAAGAGATATTGCATATCTTAGAAACACAAGAACATTTAATATTATATCAATTTTAGTCTACTTGCATGCATATATGGACCACATTGTATGCATGATTTGGTCAATAACACAAATTAATTAAAACAAAATTAGGTTCAATGAACCAATAATCTGGAGTACATAAGTTCTACAGTTCACTAGTTTTCAGTTTGTAGATTTTTTATTTTTGCAATTCGCTTTATTTTTAATTGAAAATTTTCCTCGCTGTACTCATAAAATGCATAATATATAATTAAGATAATGGCATATATATGATTAAGTTGATATAGTTAGGATAGTTAAATTTTAAGTTCTTCTAGTTGGAATAGTTTTCTCCCTTTATAACACTACTTCTACTTTCTTTTTAAGGAAAATGATGAGAATCTTTCAATTTTTATGTTCAAACACATACTTCATACGTATGACTGATCAAATGGTAATTATTATATCTATATGTATATATATACACACACACACACATGCAGAATTTAATAAAAATAAATATAAAAAGTAAACACTAATGTAAATTTATTTTTTTATACATACTTAATAAGATACAATATTTATATGCTCATTATATACAAACAATGTGGTACATTAGAACATTTATGTATATATATTATATTGGAACTATAAGGAGAGAACAAAATTATTAATATATAAATTAGACAGACCAATACAAAATAAGACAAAAAAAAACTCAATTGATCGATTTTTATTTTTTATTTTTTGTTAATAAATTTGACTGAGGTTAGTTTATGAATGGAGTGTACAAGTAGTAGTTCAAATTGTCCCTTGGAGTTATGGTGCCTAGTTTGTATATATAAAATACACACACAGATAAACACAGTCACAGACACACACTATCATAAACAGAAAATAAAAATAAAATAAAATAAATAAAAATACAGCAGCAACAACAAGAACAAGAAGCATGGTAATTCTAGTTATTCTTCCTCATAAATATAGATCATGCATTATTAGTAAATGGAAAGCCTTGATAAAATTTTGGAATGTTCAAACATATAATTAAACTCACATTTTGTCCATGCCTTGTACATAGCCTCACCAATGTTCCAGCTTCCTAATGAAAACTAATGACAAGAAATAATTATGTTGTTAATTAGATAAAAAGAAAAGGAAATAAAAATAATTCACAATCAAATGGTTTTGTGACACCTAAGGCTACCATATCATTCAAGTTAACATCCCATTCGAAGTTATTAAACTAAGGAAAATCAGAACATGGCCATATGTTTATCTTCCAATTAGTAATTTAATAACCATCATGCATAGAATTATATAACAATTTCGAGTCCAAATTGGAGGCTTTTTATTGTTTTTCATTGGTTTGTTTATGTATAAAGCCCTAGTGACTTCTATTAGCTTTTGAGCCAAATCATAAGATCTTGGTCATTGCTTGAGGGATATGCTTGGGCAATTATATAGCATTGGAATAATATAACAAATGTCAACAATTAGGCTTGGTACTTTTATTCTTTTGCAGCAAAACAGATGGTTGTTAGATTGACATATCAAAATATTAGGGAATAAATTATAAAGAAAACCAATTTGGATTCTAATTGATCACCTACTTATTATGCCCTTTTAAAAAAAATGAAATTGAAGTTGAAGATTTCGTGAATAAGGTCAACAAATGGTTCTCCAAAAGTAAGTATACGTATATTTACCCAAAAAAAGTAAGTATACGTATAACTCAGCTCCCATTGATTGGATTCGAGGATAAGATTATATACCCACTTTTTTTTTTACCTTAATTAAAAATTTCAAACACCTTGCTGCTTAAAAGAGAGAGTCCCTCAGGATTGACACCTTGAAATTTGAAGTGGGTATAGTGGGGAAACGTGGCTGAAAATGGAAATGTGGCAAAAGAAATCATGTTCCCACCAGTGCCCTAACACAACAAAAATTATACCATAGTTACCAAAAAACAAAAATTATACCACACCAAGAATAAATTTTGCAATGTCAATGTGCTAGATATGATACTGGCACATTCATTTTCATTTTGTAATAGAAAAATATATATAGTGTCTTCAGAAGTACCATTTTATATTTTTCTGACTTTGTGGGTTGGGGAAAAAAGTTTACAAGAATACTATATATCTAACTTTAACTAGCCGATGGTAAAAGCATATAAAGGGACAGCTATTGAAATTGAATGTTGCCATGTAGTAGCATAAGTGTATATATATATATATATATATATATATATATATATATATATATATATATATATATATGACAAAACCCTTACTGGAATCTTATCTAATTGCATATGCTTTTCTCAACAACAACCCAAGAATATTAATAAAAAAAACTATTTTATTTCTTATCAAACTGGTCACTAGAAGCTCTCTCCCTCTTAGGGCAAATCCGCTTTTAAGGGGTGGGTTGCCCTTTCTTTTGATATGTCAAAACTCCCTCCATGGATTATATTTTTAATAATAAACAAATGAAGAAGAAGAAACATGAAAGAGCATATAAAGATTTAGTTATTTATTTAGTAAAATATGTTAATATAAACTTGAGCTTGACCATTGGATTGAGCTAATAGGAGCATTTAGGAATAATTCCCTTGGGTTACTTTTAGATTTTTCCAATAAGGCATATTATATTTTGTTTCTAAGTTGTCTCCTAAAGCTTAATCATTCAAACCACCCATTACCCTTATCAACTTTTACATCAGCTTTTGGCCCCTACCCCCCCAAAGCTACTTTGTTAATATTTAGTGCTTACTCCACAAAAACTTCATCCATTTAAACCATTTTATTTATAAATTATATGATAGAATAAAAATTAACTCTCTAAATTATTCCAAAATTTTAGTGCCTTGGTTATTATTCTTGTTCTAGAGTCCCTAAAATTAACCAAAAGTCCAATAAAGCCCAATCAAGCATGACACTGAGTTAACTTGACCAAGTCAAGCCCAACGAAAAAGGCTTGGATTCTAAATCATGCATTGGTCTCTATGATCCTTATAATTTACATGAATTGAATTTACTATATACTACTCATATAGAAATTATTTTTAGATCATAAATCAAATGTATTGTTTGTACCTTCAATTCCTTTAAAGTTTTGCTTTACATCATCAAGAACCGCATTTTTTAGAACTATTTCTCATATTTCCTCAAATTTTATTTTTATTTTGACACATTTAAACTACACAAATACTATTACAAAACATTAAAAAGCTGTCATTAATTTAGTTAATTAGCTTGAAGCTTATAAACCTAGATTATCTGTCTCCTTCATGTCCTTTTATCCATTTTTTTAATTAAAATTTAACATGTCATTCAAATAAAAAAAATTAAGATGTCAAATTCTAATTGGAAAACAGATAAAAAAAATATAAATAAGCTATCCGAATTTAAAACTTAAATATCTTGAATAGAAAATTTTGGAGCAAAGAAGCACATAATAGTGTAGTCCATGATAATCCCAAAGAAAATTTGGCCAAAAACACTTCTTCTTTTTCTCCTCCTTTATTGCCTGCTTAATTGGCTACTGTTTTTCACCCTTTTCATGGCCTTCTTTTTCTTTCCTTTTCGGAGGAAAGAAAAAGTTATATATATATATATATATATATATATATATATATATATATATATATATTCCACATGATGGAAACGTACCAAACTCAATGCCTGAAATGATTGCCGAGTACCCAATTGCCACTAACGTCCTCATCTATAAACTCCATTATTATTAATTTCACTTTCTTTTATGGATATTATTCTCTTTTCTTTTTACTCTCCTATAATCTGTTTGTTTTTCCGAGAAAATTTTCGATTAAACAGGAGGATTGGTAAATTATTGTACCTTGATATTCCTCATTTTTCAAACTTGTTATAATTAAGAGTTCCGTTTTCAATTAGGTTTTGTTCCCTCAACTATATAAGCTAATCAAAGTTTTTCGGTTAAAATTTTACACATATGCGGCCTATAAACTCACTATCTATCTCCAAAAATAAATAAATAAATAATAACACTAAACTGTAACTCTTTCTTCCCTATTTATTAATACGGATATATAAAAATGGAATATTAATTTCATATATTGCACCAAGAAACGCCATGGAGATAGAGATATAAATAGAAAGGACGTACGTACAGTCTCTATGTAACTTGTGGGTGCGTAAAACGACAATAGTGAGCTGGGACGGTCTACTTAGTTCACAGACTATGAGAGTGTACGTACATCTACTTGACCTTAAAAAAGTCAAGTTGTAAAATAAGTAACAAACATTTCTGCTTCTACATACAGGTAGACTATAGATATATATATGTGTGTGTGTGTGTGTGTGTGTGTCTATATGGCTTTGCGATTTGCCTAGACATCAAAGAGAGAAAGAACTAAAAGACAAATAATGTACCGTCATCTGAAGCTGCGTGTTATATATATATATATATATATATATATATATATATAGTGTTTAATTTTAAACAATTTTGTGTTTTTATGCTTTCGGTGGAATTACTTGATTATAATACTTCACACGTTAATATTCTAATTAATTAATTACAGTATAGCAGGTGGTCACAGGACATAATTACTACTTACTACATATTGTATGTAGCAGTATAATTATATTAGTTTAATCAACTTAATTAGTAAAGTATCCGAAAATCTCTACAGCAACTTGGAGTAATAATATATTAATTTAGACACAGTTGATATATAGTACATTAATTTTATTATTTTCATCATATTAGATAAAATCTTTGACATGATTAACAATTTAATTGGTTATTATCACCCACAATTATTTAGCATCAATTTGGATCTCTCGTATGTACCATGCATTAAAAATTCATTGGCCACAAAGGCTTCATTTAGCTATTAGAAACTCATGAACTATATTTATATATAGCAAATTAGTAGGTAGATAGTTTTTAACACATATATGCATATATCAGCATTTCCATTAAATCCTTTCAATATATATATATGCATGTAAATTAAAAAAGGGAAAAAAAAAGACGCTAATTATTAATTAATTAACAAACAGTACTAGTGTCCATTAATTTCCAATCTCGTTTAGCTTGTTGATCATGATCCATGGTTTCTGGGTGCAATCTCTTTTTGCCACTTAGAGAAACCCCAAAGAGCTTCACACAATTACTAGCACTAGTATTACTATTGGCTTCCTCAATGATAACTTGTGGTCCACAGGTTTTAGTGGAAGTAGTAGTACTGGTGTTAACACTAGCAGAGACCAGGTGAAATGAACTAGAACCTAGCTCTAGAAGCTTAGGAATGTTAATGGCACCACCAGTGCTAGCAGTGGTAGTATTGTTTTGGTCGAAGACGTTGTAGGGTAAAGTAGGTTTGACATGGTTTTGGATGAAGTAGATGATGTCATTGTAGAGGTTCTTCATGTGGGTGAGTTCCGATAAGAGCATCAAGTTCTTTCTACGCAGTCGTTGATTGTCTTCGCTGAGTGCTGTTAGAATATCAGTGGAAGAAGCTGGTTTTGGAGATGGCATTAATGGAGGAGATTGTTGTATCCAACCAAAGCTTTCATGGTGGTGGTGGTGGTGGTGATGATCATCTGCAGATGCTGGTGGCTGAGGATATTGGGAAGCTTGGTGGTAATGGTGGTGTTGGTGGTTTGAGGTTGTTTTTCTTCTGTGGATTTCTGATAACAAGTGCTTAGCTCCTCTCTTGAAATACTCGTTTGCAAACTCCCATCTATCTGCTACTATCTTTTTGAATCCCTGCAATTGTTTATATTTGTCCAAGGATTAGATAAAGAAAATGAAAATTAAGCTTATTATTATTATTATTAATTTTCTTTGGAGAATAAATGGAAGCTAGTCTTGATGATATGATATTCCTTTAATATTAACTGAAGACTTTGAATGGAACTAATGTTGGTTGATGAGAAAGCAATGATCATGATCATATACATTGTCTTTTTCTTTTTTCTTCTTTTTTTCTGGGTTTGTCTCGAAGAAATATGCCTTTTTTAAAAAATAAATAAATAAAAAGAAAATTAACCAACAAATTAGACATGCTTTTTTTAAGCTTTCAGTACTTGTATTTAAAAGATAACACAAAGCTCCATTAAAATTCCCACACACACACACACACACACACACACACACATATATATATATATATGAATTAATGATAGCCATAATAAGAGAAAAAGTAGTACATATATTGGAAGGGCAAATTAACAACCAAAGAAAAAAAAATACAAGGAAGTGAATGAGATCCATCGTGCGTGCTGTAAACTCATTGAAAAGAGAAAAAGGTGAACTCAGAATTGAGTAGTTACAAAAAATAAAGAAAATAGGTATAGTGTTATAATGTACTATGCATATATATATATAGTAGTATTTATTCATACATACAAAAATAGTAATTAAGTTCATAGAGACAGTGGAGAAAAGCGCATGCGTATTAATCTTCTTTTGATAACTGATTTAGATGGTATCAAACAAGTAGAAGAAGCTAAAAGAATGACGAACATTTTAAAGCTCTAAAAATATTACAAAAAGAAAATCATCTTCATTGCTACAAGCTTCCTACAAAGAAATTAAAACCATCTCTCTATAAATCATTAGTAATCCAACTTAGTAAACTATATATATATACACATCCAAACTCTCAAACAAAACCCACTTCATGAAAATGAATTAAATACAAACAGAAATTAATCATTAAAAAAAAAAAAATCTCAAGGTGTATACATGTAGTTCAGCCAAAGCAAAGGCCCAAACAAATTAAGTATGAATAATTAATATGCATGAGTGAGTGAGAGAGAGAGGGAGTAGATGAATGTGATATACGTGTACGTACATAGGTATTGAGCTGCCTAACAAAGCTAGAGAAATTGTTGTGCTTGAAGTAATTAGGAAGAAGATCTCTTGCAAACTCAGGAGGTCTCCAAACAACAAAAGTAGATTCATCTTCACCCCATGAAACAATGTGGTCGGTTCGAGGGTCATCAACAAGCTGGTAAGTCTTTGTCAAAAATGGTGCTGGTACTGCTTTCTGTGACTCCACCGAGAACACCGTGTTGTTGTTGTTGTTCTCTTCATTTTTAAGTGTGAAACCCATTAATGCTAGCTTCTTCTTCTTCTTCTTCTTCTTCTTCTCTGCTAAGTTCTTCACACTAGTACTCTCTCATTTCCTTATAATAATATTAAGCTAGAGCTAGGCCTTCTCTCAATCTCTCACTTTCTTTTGCTTAATAATAATTATAACTCTCCCAACTTTATGAAGCCAAAACATATGACCATGTCACTAAAATAAAAGCGCTCTCTCTCTCTCTCTCTCATTCAGTTCTCTAACTTTAAGAAGCATATGACCATGTCAGCCAAAAATATTGAATATTTCTAGAGTTACTATTATAATGAGATCCAATGTATGTATGCTATTGATTAAGTCTTGATTGTTCTCTCTCTGGGGCATCACTAGTACTATTACTATTACTAGTAGGATACAATTTGTTGAGCGTCATGCATGTGACTATCTTATTCCTTTTCAACACTCTGCATATATATACATATATACATATATACATACATACATACATATATATATGTGTATATATATATATATGTATATCCCCATGCACCTAATTAAATTACCTTGATGAGTACCATTAACATATAAAATGTATAAAAAAAATTGCTTGCAAAATAAGTTTTTTTTTTTTTGGTTGCGGTGTAGGGGCGGTCCGGCGGCTTGTGTGTATGTTACCAAATTGACATTGCTAATAATTTATATTTAAGGGGACATATATTTGATCTTATATTCTTGTCTAGATGGAACTTAAGTTCTTGTGCTCTAACTCTAATTAATTAATTTCAACAATAAACATTATCTTTTTAGCCATATTTGCCGGTTCTGATATCCTTTTTATTGGTTTGCATAAATAAAATAGAGATCTGCCAAGTCAATCAAATGGTAAGTGTGTACACACACACACACACATATATATATACATATATATATATATATATATATATATATATATATATATGTTGTGCGTGTGTGTGTGTTTTCTGACGATATATGGTCCCTAGAGTTTGTCATTGTAGTTTATCCACGGAAATAGAAAAGAAGGAATTTGTTGTTCATTTATTTAATTAATATTCTTATATATTTGTATGTATAGCAAATGGTAAGCACATGACTACTGTTTAATTAGATAGTTTACTGGAATTTATATTAGATATATATATATATATAATGCATGTATAATTAATGTATATATGGTACTAGGAACATTCCTAAAAGACTTTTATTTATTTTATTTTTTTATTAATTTTGTATATTCCAAGGCAAACCCGTGAGTTGGAGAAGGTGTAAAAAAAAATAAATAGAAAAAGTAGTTTCTTAGTGGTTGGACTGAAAGAATAAAAATGTGATCAGCTTCTGAAAAAATTTACTTTCTTAGTGAAAATTGATTTTCTAATTCCCATTTTTCATCATTTGGACAAAGCGTAGTGATGGGTTTCCAATTCTCAAAGCTGCTTCCTTGTTTGTGTGTCTCCAAATTTTATTATTTGCTTCTCTTCTCTTTGCCACACCCAGCTCTCATAGATTAATCCTCTGTTTCCAGGGACCACATTCAAATTCCATACTCAAAATAATTGGAATATTTCATTTTCAACATTACCCTTTTTTCACATCAACCTTTCTTTTTCTTTTTCTTTCTTTTTTCACTTTTTTTTTTCTTTCTAAAGTATATATTTTGGGATTTTAATGATTTTGTAAGACAAAAAGACAAAGAATGGTTAGTGTTTCTTACATTAGCTGTGCTTCAAATCTGACCATTCTATTACATATTTATAGCTAGGAGAGCATATTGGCCTGAAAGAAGAACCTAGCCTGTCTAAAAGATATTTGTAAGATAGTTAATTAATGTGAAAATAATTTTTCATGGAAAAGGGTAAGATAGAGACTAATCTCTAAATACATACATATTTATATTACATATTTGTATATATATAAATATATATAAAAAATGTAGTTATATATACAAATACAGTAACTACGTACACAAGGGAAAAAAAAACTTATATTATATTGCTACCTTCCATCATCACCTTAAAGAATTACAGCAAAAGCTTTATCATTGAAGTACTATGAGAATATGAGATAGTAATCACCAATTATATGGAATGAATTATTCAGTGAATATATGTACCTGAAGAATAATAAATTATATGGAGAAATGAACACAATATATGTGTAACTAAATACACACACATATATATATACATCATTCAGCAAGCGTTGGACAATGATTGGTTGGTCCGCTGAATAGGAAACCTTTGAAGTCCCTGCATGAATACTTAGAATCCTAAGGGATTTCAAACTAGAAAAATTTCTATAATGAGGAAGATTCTATTCCAAATTAATATGACCGACTTGTTTCAGAGTTTCAGAGTGTGCAGTGGGAGGTACTACTATATGCTATCTGCATTACATCACATGATCTATCTCCATCTCCATGTGACCCACGGCTTTCCTGTTTACACCAATTGAACAGATCTAGCACTAACATAGCTAGATAGGCAGATAGAGAGAAGCTTTTGTCTTGTTCTAGCACAAATATAAATGCATGGCATGTGAACATCAGCAAATCCCAATATATATATATATATATATATATAAAGGATGGGTTTTCTTTTTCTTTCTTTTTTTTAATGAATAAAATGTTTTTTTTTTTAGTAAATAAAGATGGGCTTTTTTATGTCCAAAGAAAGTAGTGGATTTCTGATTCAAAGTGAAGAAAATAAAGATGAGGTACTTCATCAAATGCTTAGTCATACTCATTCCAGAGAAAAAACCTTCACGAAAGTTACATACTCTGAAACTTTCTATGTACAAGCACACTATTCCAGCTTCAAAATCACCAAAAAGTGCAAATGAAACATACCTGATCACCAAATATAAGGAAAGGTAATAAATGGATAATATTAAAAATTCCCCAATATACTGGCTTTTTCCTATGGAGTGCTCTGCCCAAGTTAGAACCAGAGATTTGGAAGATAAACAATGAATCATGTAATACAATATATTTCTGCTTTCAAAACCAACCTTAGGATGGTGCAAAGGAAGGAATTCCTATTAAAGTCTTTATGACGTAATTATAAACATCTATATGTAACTAAACTAGTAACCTTAAATATAACTTTACACAGTGAAACCACTGTAGAAATTGTAAGATTTAATGCTGGTTGAAATGTTACTTTTGTATGTGTGCCAATTGCTGAAGTAGAAATGTGCATGAAAACTCAGTGTATGAAAAAGTTAGTCATAAGGTGGATCTATAGGAACATCAGCTAAGATAAAAATAAGATAAAATAAAATAATAAAGAAAAAAAAATTCCCCCCATCTTAGCAGAATCATGAAACTTCACATGCTAAGGATCTGAGCCAATTAACTTTAGTTTCCATAACGTATTTATGTTCCTTAAAAGAAATGGATTTGCATCTTGGAATTTTACATCATTACCTCTCATGCATTTGTCTGTAGAGTTGTAAAGAAGGATCATACCCTGAATAAATATAATGGGACTTTTAATCATAAAAAAACATGTACAGAAAATATATAATTCTCTCTTTCTCTCTAGTCTAGATCTCTCTTTTTGTGAAAAGGGTCCCACAAATTAGTAGTATATTCAAACATATCCTCAGTGAGAGTTTAAAGATGCTTGAGAATATCAAAGAGTGGTCAGAAGAAGCAACAATAATGTTATATTTGTGAAGCTCATTGCATTGCATAAATTTATTGAAAAAGATGATTATAAAGGTGCAAGATGCTCTTTAGTGATGGGTGTGGCCTGAAAGACAAAATATGCTTTAGAGAGGAACATCATCTACTTTATCCCTAGGAAAGACAACAACATTATGGGTCATGCAATGCAAAGCAGTAGAAAAATTCATTGATGCTTGTGTACTTAAAAGGAGATATAAAGCCCCCCCGCCCCCCCTCTCTCTCTCTGTGATTCCTAGCTAATATCTTTGTATGTGTACATAAGGTTGTGCACAAATATGTGGAAGCAAAGTTGTCACATTGGCATGAAACGCTAACCCTACAAAATGAAAGTTTTATGCATAGTTATAAGAATGCTTTTTGCCATATAAACTAATTGGAATGGTAAAGTACTAAAGTTAACCAAATATAACAAGATCTTCCAAATTTACTTCATTTTATTGATAGTGTCGTGGATTTTCTAGATGATCCTCTCAGTTTCCTCACACACTATTTCTACAGTTAATAAAATGCTTTTGAATCTCCTAATTAAGAATAATACAAATAAAATGAAATAAGAGAAGGTCAATGGTTTACAAAAGAGGTTGTTAAACTCATTTGGTAGATGAGTCCATCCAAGAACCTGTGTTCAATCTAAGCCAAATTTACTTTGGCTCACATTATGAGCTCACAAAGTGGAAGATTAGGGACGGGTTAGGAATAATTAACCTGCATTTTTCTACACGTCCCTAGATTTGAAGCTCCTCCACACTCTTCTTCCTTACACTTTTAACATATATACACTATTTTATATATTACTTAACCGTCCCTATCCTATGCTCATAATCTCTTATGGAAATTCCTGCACTCCAATGAAGAAATACAGTTAGTAAAGTCCAAAACTCCAAGCATAACCTAAGACTAATCTCATTTCATAACCAACCCACCCACCCAAATAAAAAACATCTAAAGAGCCATCTTCTTTTACCCTTTTGAGCTTCTAAAGATACATTAGTTTTAATATAACCAGTCTTTATTTCTTCTTTATTTTAGGGTTAACTTAGACAACAGAGGTTATATAAACCAAACCTAATGTGATGAATTATACAAACCAATCGTAATGTAATGTTAAAGATCCCCAAGATTCAAGACTTTTTCTCACCTTCATCAGAAACTCATTATGCTCCATTGTTGTAGTACAGCTCTGCTACCATACAAGTCACCTGACCAACCACTCAAAAAGACAAACATTCAAGTTTTACACATATTCCTTCCATACGTGCATAATTTCAGTGCATATGGGCAATTCTGTGAAGGTCATATGGAGTTCGCTACTGTTGTACTGTTGTAGAAAGTAGCAACTGTGACATACCTCAATATTATAACTCTAATGCTATATTTTACATATTAAGACTAAATTTCAATTTTATGTACTGTACAATACTCTTTCAAATTAATTAATCTATAAATCCTTTTGCCACAGTTTATAATATTCTTAGCTTGCTACCAGTAATCTCCACAAGAGCATACACCCTGAACAAAATGGTGAAACCTATAATTGTCCCTCGTTATGATCTCACTCCCTTCAACTTTGGATATATATTTTGTTGCAGTGTGGCAGTCCCCACAAATCCTCAAGTTCTTGATTATTCTCAAAGGTGATCCAGCTGGAGTACTAATCAACCCAAAAGTTAATGCAAGCTTTTCGCTATGTCCACAAAGGCTCCACTCTTTTTCTTCTTCTTTAACATTCTGTAACACATAATCTGTATCGGGGACATACCCTATTTTCTTTATCTGCACATACAAGCTTTCCATCTTCAACAATATCTCCTCCATCATTGGATGTGAAGTATCTCCAACGATAAAGCTATGAACTTTTCTCTTGACCTCAATCCAACTGCATCCTGGAGATTTCATAACTCGTCGGTCCTTCATCAAACTTCGTATTTTGTCTGCATCTTCCCATCTCCCAGCTGAAGAGAAAATGTTGGCTAGAAGTATATAGTTTCCTGAACTTTGTGGCTCGAGTTCAAAAGATGTCTGGCAGCATATTCCGCAAGGTTGGGGTTGAAATGAATCCTGCATGCACCTAATAATGAGCCCCAAACTGCTGCATTTGGCTCAAATGGCATCTCTTTAATGAATTCCAGGGATTCATCAAAATGCCCTGCCCGTGCCATTAGATCAACCATGCAAGCATATTGCTCTATACCCGGCTCCATGTGATGTTCTGTTTTCATCATTTGGAAATACTCCCAACCCTCATCTACTAACCCTGAGTGACTACAAGCTGACAAAAGATTGGTGAATGTGAAATGGTTTGGCTTCACTCCTGTTGCTATCAAATGCTGAAAAATGCTTATAGCTTCCATCCCAAAACCATGCATCCCATACATTGAGATCATAACATTCCAGGAAACAAGGTCTTTATGGGGCATCATATCGAAAATGCTTCGACTCTTTTGGATTGACCCACAACGTCCATACATGTCAATGAGCGCATTCCATACAAAGTTACCTGTATTTAGACCATGCCTAATTATAAATTGGTGGATCTCTTTGCCTTGGTACAAAGCCGCTAATCTTGAACAAGCTGGAAGCACTGAAACCATTGTCACCATGTCGGGTTTAATATTGAAAAGATTCATGTCTCTTAACAAATTTAAAGCAGTTACTCCTAGTCTGCTTTGAGAACAGGCAGCAATAATAGAATTCCAGATAATAACATCCTTCGAAGAGAGCCCCTGAAGACATAGTAGGCAAGTTCTGGTAAATCACATCTTGAATACATTGAAATAAGAGCACTGCCAACACCTGTTGACAGCTCAATCTGGTGCCTTAATACATATCCATGAATCTCCTTTCCTAACTTCAAATCCTTCACTTGGGAACAAGCAGCAAGAGCCCCTGATAGGGAAGTTAAATTAGGCTCGATGCCCATTTTGAACATCCTGTATAAAAATTCAAGAGCAGTCTTTCCATGTCCAGTTTTGGTACAGCCTGTTATCAATCCGTTCCATGTAATAATGTCAGGTTCAACTCCTTGCGCTTCCATCTCATTAAGGAGTTCAATAGCTTCTTTGTAATAACCTCCAGATGCATAACCAGAAAGCATTGTGTTCCAAGATACCAAATCCTTTTCTTTGATTTCATTAAATTTTCGACAGGCAACTTTCAAAGACCAGCATTTAGCATAGAAGTCGACCAATGAGTTAATGACGAGCAAATCTGAGTCCAATTCATCTCTCTTTACACAATAACCATGGATCTCTTTACCAGGTAGACACAAAGACAAATAGGTACATGATGAAATTACACTTGCAATTGTAACTGAATTTGGTGGCACTCCTTGGATCAACATTTTCCTAAACAAAAGCAATGCTTCAGAAGAATTACCATTATGTTCGTGTCCTGTTATCAATGAAGTCCAAGATACCACATTTAGTTTGTAATCTTCTGAATCACTTAATTGAGAAATATATTTGAAAGCCTCATCAACCTGTCCCTTTTGAGCATATCCCGCTATGACTGAATTCCATGTTACTTGGTCAGGCACGACGCCATAAAGCTTCATTTCTCTAATACACCTCCAAGCCTTCCTGAAATCACCCTTTGATGCATAACCTGAAACCATCATGTTCCACATGAAAATATCCTTGAACTTCATCTCTTCAAACAACCGTTTGGCAATGTCTATTCTTCCACATTTTATAAACATTTCAAGGAAAGACCTTCTAACATAAGCATTCCCCTCAAACCCAATACGCAACATGTAGTCATAAACATTTTTCCAACCTTATAATCCTTCAACTCGGAACATGCTTTGAAAATCTTTGGGAAAACAAAATGATCAGGTCTTATTCCATCAGCAATCATTAAATAATACAAACTAATTGTCTCTTTATAATCACCTACCCTGCAATACATTTCCATCATGGACGTCCAGCTAAAACATTCCTTTCAGGCATTTTATGGAACAGATTGCATGCGTCTTCAACACAACCAAGTTTACAATACAGTTCTAGTAGCTGGCTTCCCAGAAAGTCGCATAATTCAACCCCACAAACAATCAAATGAGTATGAACTTGAAGACCCAATTCTAAATTACCAAATTTTCGACACTTTCGAAGGATTACAGCATAGGTTTCACAGCACTCATCTGGGTTGGTAAAATCCATGGAGTAAAGCAAAGTTGCTGCATTTTTCCAAACCCCACTATCAGCAACTGATCTATCAGCGAAAGACCCATCATTTTTCTGTTGGGTTTCAGTAATTTTTGAGACATTTTCAGACTCTCTAACTATCTTAGTTAATGGACGCCATTTTCCGGATTGAAAGTGAAGGTTTATGGGGGTTTGGGGAGTACCTCTACTTTGTTGAATTGCATAGCCAGAGTAATGAGCAAATGGAGTTACAGTCGTAGCCATTACAGTTAGTCGATCAGACATTCATGGTTTTTTTTTTTTGAATAATCAGACATTCATGGTTGAGTTATATATCAGCTACACTCTGATATGCCAGTGGTTTCACTTTTGTTTTATTCACAAATATCTCAAACATGGGCTTTCGGCGGGTTCTAACTAAACTTGTTTATCTTATTATCTCATATTTTACTAATAAATGTTTTGACACTTAATTAGGACAACTCCAAATTTCATTCTTGAATTTAATTATATTATTCTTTTAATCTACATTTAGAATTTTGCTTCCCAAAAAAAAAAAAAAAATTAGATTTACAAATTTTAATTGAGAGAGGAGGTAGATTTACTACCAATGGTCTGCTATATTATTTTACTGTTATTCTCATATTTTTATTTATCCACCAAAATAATAATAATAATAAGAGTATTTTTATATAAATTAGTCAATTCAGACTAAGTTTGATTGAGTCCTATCATATTCAGTTTTTTTATTATTTTTTAATTTGCACAAGTTACATAAAGTTGGCACAGTATTGAATTTACTGTACAGCGTTTTTTTTTTTTAAATGAAAAATTTACTGTATCAGTTTGTTCAATATTTTTGACCCCAAAAGCAATTAAAAATACACAACATATCAACAACAATGTTATCCAACTGCTATTGGTTTCATATTTTCTGGGCCTTTTTCTTTACCCCGAAAAAAGATGTTATGCAACTAAATGAGTACGCACCTTTTTTTTTTTTTGGGTGAAACTAGCTGGTTAATTTACAAAAGAAATAGAGAGAGAGAGAGTTTCAGCTTCTATGCCTATTATGATAATTCTATATTTTAATGGTTATTTCCTGTAATTTGTAAAAATGTAGCAGTTCTGTGCTATATTTGCATTGAAAAGTCTCCCACCAATGTTTTCATAAAGCAAACGACGCCGTTATTGCTTCGATTAAATAACATGGCCCCTTTTTTCTTGGTAATTATACCAGGGCCCCTTTTTCACTATTATTATTAAACATGACCTTTCAATAAACAAAAGTGACATTTTATATGGCTGGAAGAGTTTTACATCACACTTGTTTTTTTGAATATATAAATTAACAAATAATGAAAAGTAGAGATGTACAATTAGGGATTTTGAATTTGTCTATGTGGTAAACAAAAGTTACATCAAATGTGTTTCGTTGAAATTAGGTTTCCAGTGGTTTTTACTTATAGTTTACTAATATCTAATAGTTTTTACAATCAGTTTAAAGTATGAAAAACAATTTTGAATGGTATACTATACAACCTGAAAGTTTCAAAAATTTATGTTAAAAACATAATAACTTTTGTTAATAAAATTGCACATAATAAAATTAGAATCGAGTCTTTATGAATCTCATAAAATTTATAATGTGTTACCATAATTTTTCATATCCACATTATGAAATTGTTTTATTATGTAAACAAAATTAAATATCATTTTCAGATCGAATCGAATATATTTTTGTTTTTTTACGAACCGGACCAAATATCTTTTTCAAAATCGAACCGATTATTTTTTTATTTTTTTAAAAAATCCAAAAACATGATCGAATTATGTAAAGCACAATGTACGCTAGGAAATTATCCTAGCTTTATCTTCGTCTCAACAAATTTATGGTTCACTGAATGTCCAAGGAAAGCTATAGTACAACGAAAAATATGAAATTCAAAAAGTACAAAGTTGTACTCCCTCACAAAATAGTCTTCATTTCTCATGATGTACTGTGTGTAGTACAAGTTCAATCAAGTACTCAGATCAAGCTATCCCTCTATTATATATACATATAACAATGGTATAAGCTAGGGCATTGTCACCAGCCATTCTCACAAGCGCCTAAAAGGTAGAGGAGTCCCACAGGGCTACCTGAGACCACCTGTGCCCACATTCACCAAAACACCCATACGTGGTTTGGTGCTCAGTTTGTGCATCATGTGTTCTCAGGTCGCCCCTGCAGGCCTTTTCCTACCACAAAACTCTTCACCGGTTCAAGGAATTCATGTGCCTCACTCCCTCTGTAGCTATGTATGATTCTATCTTTTTCAATTTAGTTTATGTTGAATGTTTACTTTTCTCCATAGCAAATATCAAAATGTAGGATGAAATTTTGATTTTGTTTTCCTTGCTATTGATCTAACTTGAATATCTAATCTTTGGCAGGTCACATGCACGTAATAGTACGATCATAATGGCAAAAACTTTGGATGAAACAGTAGGTGAATACAAAACTTAGCAGTAAGAAGCAGCAACCAAAAGATTCTGACCTCATGAGAGAGAACCTATAAAGCATTTGTTGCATTGTTCTTTAGCAGATAAATGTTACTTCGATAACATATTTCTTCGTAAATTTCGAATCTCTCGTATAATCCTATACACCACCATGTCTCTCTCAATGCATTTGACCTTGTACATTTTCAGGCCACCTTGAATATTTTAACATGGTGGCGTACTCTTCTAGTAATAAGACTTATGACGCATCCTTCACTGTATGTGTTAACACTGACAGACTTGTTGCTCCTACATTGTCCATAATTAGATTTATCTGAGTGCATTAAACCAATATTCTTACTGATGACTCAATGGCAAACAGATCTTCTTCCCCAACTTTCTTCCAGACCCCACCTATCATTAGATGGCCGTCAAAACCTTCAGATAACGAAACATCTTCGCCATTTGATATGCAATTCTCAAATGCCACCCTCTTCCTCTTGATACTAGAGTCATCTAATAGCCGATTATCAGAACTAGCTTCTCTCTTTCTGCTACAAGGCTTCAATTCCCACTTCTCATTTGTTTGTGATATTTCCATAACCTTGCTCTGGTCATCGTTGCAGTTGAGAACAGGAAGGCGGCCAGAAGACCCGACAGCACGAGGCAACATGCCTATTGGACATGGATTCCATGATTTCGCCACAACCCATCTGATTGAACTTGACACTTCAGCATCCGCTGTTTTCATCACGTTCGCCTTCATTCGGCGGCGAAGTTTAATCAATTCGAGCTTCTTGGCTGCTTGAGAAATCGATTCCTCTTGCTGGATAAGAAGATTCTTCAAATTTAGATGAGAAGAATCATCTTCAATAACATTTGGATCCGGTGAAACTAGAAAGAGAAATTGTTCAGTTTCCCAATTAGATGGCTGTCACCAATCAGCTGTGCAAGATGGAAGGCCGAATCCATGAGCTGCTTGTTGCCAGAAGACAACATAAGACATCTACGTAAAAGCTCTACCAATAATTCTTTCGACACAGTTGTTTCTGCCGAAGAAACTTTTATCTTATTTGCAGAATCTTTCTTATGACGAGGCTTTAACTCCTTGAAAATTCTAACAAGCCATGTGAAAAGAAAAGAGAGATGCTCAACTTGACAATCCTCCGGCCTGTCGTCTGACGATAAGAGATGGTGAGGATTCAGAAAAGGGATAAAGATATACATATTTGAATCAAATCCAAATTATTTATACTTCAGAGCACATATGGTGTATATAATTGGAATTTAAGATTTTTAGTATTGATCAAGGTTTTGTATCACTTCTTGAGATTTATACTACCATTTATAACTAGACACATAATTACTTAAAACCATTGTGTGCATGCACATGTCTATAGAAAAACTTGCTTTTGGTTAATAATAATAAAAAAAGAACATATTTAAATTCTGAAGTGGAGAACGTACAGATACAAATTAAAAGACTGTGTCTTGCAGAAACCTATTATGGGATCAGTTGAAGATCTCATGCAATACTTCTATCACCTAAACTAATGTTGATTTTTCCCATAAAATAAACAGCTACACGGTGGAGAAATTAGTGAACTCCTCGAATTAAATCATCAGTCCATCAACAGCTGGGAGGCCACGGCCTTGAATTTTTTCACTTAATTTGGCAAATTATGGTAAACGATGTCCTTCAAACAAGTGATGCTTGTAACTTGTTTCATCTAAAAGCCCACATATTGCTTTCTAGCACTAACAAGCACAATATATATAGACAAATGTATGTCAAACTTTCAATGTAAAAAGTAGATGAAATAACATGTATTGGACAACAGCAGAAACAAATTATCACAGTATAATTATCTAAATCTGAATGTGGACCAAAGATAATAGAAAGAGAAATAAAGGTCGCACTTAGGTAGAGTTGGTAGTTACCCATATCATATTCCATGGTTTCCTGAGTCTCAATCACATCAAGAACTGCCCTAAGAAGAGCTAGGGGCAACTCTGGTTCCTTATTTGAAAACTTTGTGATAACAAGCTTCCATTCATACAGCAATGTATCTATGCTCGGGAATAATTGGGCATCCACTGGAAGCTCTACCAAACCTGAGGACTTTAAAGCCTTCAGCAAGAGATCCAGCAATACTGATACAACTTCAGAGGAAAAGGAAGAGTATAACCCAACAAGATTTTTCAAAACTTTGATAACCTGTTTCTTAGAACCTGAAAGATAAAGTAAATATATCTAAATTAAATCACAAGCATCTACACTACCAAAATATTAGATAAGAAAAATGGGCTCCTCTACATTTACTTTTCAAAACTGCGTAACCAGTTCCCAGTCATGGTCATCCAATCACAACTGGATATCTATGAGTTTACTAATACAAGAAAATGATCTCACCTCCAGATTGGGATGAATGGAGCTTGCCAGCCACATGCGAAAGAAACTTATTACGAACACAAAACAATTCATTATGTATGCCACCTATAAAAGAGTGATACTGTAATGATTCAAAACGTACAAAATCATTATAAATGATACAGCAGTAAAATGCTCTCAAATTAAAGCACGTGAAATTAAAATTAAAGATTAGGAAATGCTAGTTCTGTAACATCTTTACAAGTGAAAAGTTACACAGTATTCACGATGACTATGGCTTCTATATGGACAGCTTAATAACACAGATAAATGGTGTCTTGAATTACACAGAATGATCCACGCCACCATCTTGACTTCCCATATGATTATGCACAGCATTAGAATGCTAAGACAAACATATTCTAGTGTAGCTAAACCATATTTATCTGACTTAAGAACAAAATTCTATTTAAAAAAGAGGGAACAAATAAATAAAATACTAAACATGCACTTCACTGATAAAAAATTACAGCTTTATAATATGTCAACAAACAAAGTTCATTCAAAAATTTGTCCACATATATGCAAAAGCAGAACTCAAAGAAAAGGAAAATAAGACTATTTGCATAACGCAGAACCTTCAAAGACAAATTAGGTAGAAACTTACAACTTAGAGTTTATATCACACTAATCACATAAAACAAGTAATACTAAAAGGAATTGGCTCCCATGCAAAGTTCTATATGATATAGATACAATAGCATATTGCAATCAAGAATGCAAAATCAATTGGGTACAGTTTCAGGCAGCATATATTCAGTATAACACAAACGGAAGAACTTTTCATACTTACGTTTTCCCTTCGTTAATGAAGAGCCAGATTGAGGATGCTGCTTAGCTTTCAAGCAGAAAGCCAATTCTTTGAGTTTACCTTTTATTTCTTTTCTACCCTGAAATGGAATTTCCTTCTTCTGAGGTTCCCAGTAGTAAACTTTCAACCAATCAAGTGCCTGAAATCATCACACCCAGAAATGATATAAAATAATTTCCCAAACTAAAATGAGTCATTTTTTTTAAAAGAAAAATTAAAAATTAATTGCTTCCCTTAAAAAGAAGCTTTCTAGACAAATTAAGAGCCTGTTTGGATGTGTATAAAAATGCTTTTTTCATGAAAAAAAAAATGTCTGGCAAAAAATATTAAAGCATTTTCTTTATTAAAAAAAAAAAAGAGAGCACTTTAAGTGCTTTTTTTGAAGAAGAACCTATTAGGTGCTTCTTAAAAAAAGTTCTATTTCTTGATTAAAAAAGAAAAGCATTTTGTGCATTAATGAAGATTTTAACAATACCCAAAATAACTCCATTTAATTTTTAAAATTCCACCACTTGTCCAGCTAGGTTTATTTTAAAATTTTAAAATTTTTATCCTTTTTGGTAATTTATCATAATTAAAAGTACTTTTAAATTAAACAACCAAACACTATCAGATATTTTTAAAGCACTCTTTATAGTTTGCCACCAAATGCAAACCGCTTTATTATTGAAGTGCTTTTTAACTAAAGTACTACAAATGAAAAGTGTTAAGCACATTCAAATGAGCCCTTAAATTAACTTTTTCTTTTCAATCAGGACAACTTATCTACAGTTCTTTATGATAGCCCCGATACAAACAAACCAAGAGCATAACCAATTAACCAGTTAAATTCCTGCTTGCAACATTTCAAATATTGCCTATCGATATCATACAAAAACTGGTAATGTATTCCCCCAGACCTGTCATGATAAGAAAGAAAATAATAAAATGTGTTGATGCCTGTAACACCAAAGACCCAACATTACATTCATAACACTTGGAAACATAATTTCACAAAATTTTGATAGATTACACCCACCATAGTTCCTAAAAATAGCATCACGAAATGAAAAATGAGAGCCACTTATCAACTTCATTAGAATTGCAGAAATACTATTAACAAAATAATTAGATTGCTGTACAACATCCACAAAAATTATTATAAAACAAAAACATTGGAGTGGTGTGGCGTGGTATATTATTCCCATCAATTTATGACAAAATAAACATGAAAAGTAAAGGAAGTACTTTAATCAAACAAACAGATAACAATTGAATAAGTGGAACTGTGTAAGAAGACTCATAAGCTGTAACTTATGATTTGAAATACCAAGAACACATACCTTAGCTGAGGCACTGCGAACCACGGAAGTGCAGGAAGCTCACGATGAGAACCCTCTGCAAGCAAAAAGATATTGAAGGAAAGTAAAAAAAGTTAGATCATTGTATGAAGGATAAAATTAAAGATGAATCAAGACATTGCAGTCAACAAGCATCGCATTGCTTTCATAAGAGTTATTAACAATGGCACATGCAAGGGTGAATAGGTGGGGTTACATATCCAAGAGCAAGGACTCAGCAAAAGGATATACAATAACAAAAATAAAAAGAAACTGATATGAACAAATTCTCAAGTACTAATAATCAGAAGATAGTTGAAGCTGCTTACCATGACGAACATCAATCAGCATCCGAGGAATACCAATTGCAGCAGCAGCTACAGCAATGGAAATCCCTGTTTTCTTACGTGTCTTCTCAACTACACCATTCACAAGCCTTCACAAACAAAACCAACGTGAACGTGTTAACCTATATGCTCACCTTATCACCTACTTAAACTAATTAAAAAGATCCTAACCTTATAATTGCCATGCAATACAACATCGCAAGCATTTCTTCTGAAAGCAAAGCATCGCCAAACTGATTAGCTCCACTTTTATCTGAAGATTGCTCCTTTCTACAATTACCCAGTAAACAAATATGAAGTCAGTTGCTCAGTGACCTTAGCAGAACAATTACACAAACTAACCACACACACACACACACACAAAACACAAAACAAAAAACAATTGCCATTCAAATAACAGAAAGGGTTACCTAAAGTACGGATCTTTTAGTTGAATTTCAATGATGGAAGCCGTAACTTCAATCGCAACAGGAACGCATCCCCTGCTTCGCCATGTCGCTATCTGAATTCCAAAAGAAAAAGCAAAACTTTTATGAACAGGAAAATGCAGAAATAGAAAAATTCCAAAAGGATTCTACTAGGTTTTCCTTACTCTTCTAAGAGCGGAGGCAACAATGTCTACAGAATCCGAGAAGAGCGAGTCGTAAACGAATAGCCATTCATCCCACCTCAACCATGGCACCAATTTGAGGCTGTACGACGACGAAGACGACTCCGACACCAACTCGTACTGATCAATGACCCTCGGCTTTTCATCGATTGCTAAAACTACTGGCTCCATTGGAAAAATTCACGAGCTTGAAAGTAAATATTTCAATCCGTGCGACTACTGAGATCTTCAAAGTGAAAACCCTAGATTTTCAGAGGGAATTTTAGATGAGTAATTGTTCAAAATTAATTATACAATAAAATAAATAAATTCCCAACTCAAAATTTCATTAGCACTGCCTCTCTCAGTTTTAGTTAAAACGGCGCCAAAGTGTTTTGGTCTCTAGGGATTTAAGCAAAAATACCCTATTTCTCTCTTTTTCTTTTGTTTTGCCATGCCAATAAAATAGTGCCACGTCGTAAATAATATGGTATAATTGTACTTTTAGGTTAATTATATTTTTGGACCTTCTATTTTATAAATTTAATTTATTTAATTGAACCTCTCAAATTTTATTGTAGCTTTGCTGTTTTCCAGTTTTTCAATTCATATCTTTAATTTTAATTTTTGCTTTAACTTGTACCGGAAGAGAGAAATTGAAAATATATTTTTTTTAATAAAAAAATCTCCATGTGGGAATTATTATAATTTTTTTTGGATAATAGTGAAAGGGTTTTAATGTGGGAAAAAACTTTAGTACTCCTGGAGTACTGTCTAGCTAGGTACTATTGTTATTCTTTTAAGGAAAAAAAACTCTAGTACTCCGGGAGTTGGTACTTTCATCCCGTTGAGATCGTACCACGTAGTATTTCATTAATATTTTTATCTACGTGGCATGATCTCAATAGAAGAGGAGTTGTACTCAGATCTTGAAGTTTTTTTTTAAAACGCGTTGATATACTATATTGTATTGATCTGTATTATATTAATCTGTATTGTATTAGTTAATATTGTATTAGTTGGATTGTATTAACTTATATTATTTATTATACATATATAAAAATAATTTCAAAATAATTTGGTTGTTATGTTATAATATCATAACATTAAACAACACTATATGATATAAATCCAAAGGGGGTGGTCTATAATTTAACCCATATTTTCCACATAAAAATATATCCATGTATTATATAATACACCCTTATTAGTTTGTCAAACATAAGATAGTACTGCGCAAATATTATCCAATACTATCTCATCCCTATAATGCACCCTACCAAACATGGCCTTAATGTCATGTGTAATAATGATCTATGTCAGCTTAATAAGAAAATGGACATTTGTTTGTAATTTTTCCATGTCAACTTAATAAGAAAAAGGTAATTGTGAAAATACCCACCAAAATAATACAAATTTAAAAATACTCATTTTTCTTAATCCTTATAAAATCTACCCAAACTACTATTTTACCCTTATCACGTACCATCTGATTTGGAGATATTTGGGACGTAAAACGGCCGGTCTAAATTTTTATTATTTATTTTTTACCAATTTTGTCATTCATATCTACTTGTATAATTTTTATTTATTTTGTATATTTTTTCATAAAACTACATCAATTTGTGAGCATTTTGGCTTTTGATAGTCGTTGATTAGTATTGAATGAGATATGATTTTACAAAATATGCAGGTCGATTTGCGGTCCAGGCCATGCCATTTTGTAAAAATCATATCTCATTCAATACTAATCGAAATGACTTGATTCAAAAGCCAAATGCTCACAAATTGATGTAGTTTTATGAAAAAATGCCACAAAATAAATAAAAATTATACAAGAAAAATATGAAAGGACAAAGTAGGTAAAAAATAAGAAAAAGATTAAGTTAACCTAGGTTTGGCGGTCCATTTTGCGAGTCCAACCTGCCATTTTATAAAAATCATACCTCATTCAATACTAATCAAAATAACTTAATTCAAAAGCCAAAATATTCACAAATTGATGTAGTTTTATAGAACAATATGTCACAAAATAAATAAAAATTATACAAGCATATATAAAAGGACAAAGTATGTAAAAAAATAAGGAAAAGATGAAATTTAGGACTGCGGTTTGGCGGTTGGACCAAAATGCAGTCCTTGCCAATTTGCAGTCTAATTTCTTTTTATTTTACCTACTTTCGTTCCATATAACATATAGATTTTATTTTAGTAACATATTTTTCTATAAAACTACATAATTGTGAAGCATCTTAACTTTTGAATCAAATCATTTGATTAGTATTGAATGAATATATTTTACAAAATCTAACTATGGCATCCCCTGACACGCCATTTTGCCAAAATCATATCTCATTCAATACTAATCTAAATAACTTAATTCAAAAATCAAAATGCTCACAAATTGATATAGTTTTATAGAAAAATAAGGCACAAAATAAATAAAAATTATACAAGTAGATGTGAATAGATAAAGTAGGTAAAAAAATAAAGAATTTGCATTACATGTGTTTCAGGATATGCAAAATGGCAGGTCCGACCTGCAGTTTTATAAGTCCCTATTCAAAAATATAGTTAAAATGCTACAGATCTTTATTAAGGGTAAAATAGGTATATTCTACCCTTTTTGCAAAGATTAAAAAAATGTGGGTATTTTTCTAATTTAGATTATTTTGGTAGGCATTTTCGTCAATTACCCATAAGAAAATGGACTTTGTTTGTAATTTTTCCATTTGCACGTCCCCAACCAGCCCCTCCCCTCTCTATTTGCTTTCTTTCTCTTTGGTTTTTCTAAGTTTTTAACTAACTCTTCTCTCTTCAGTCTCTCAATACCTTTCTTCTTTTTCTCTCTTTCTCGTTATCCAGCTCTTAAAAAACAGGCTTCTGTTTGTCATGCACAACTTATCATTTATAGAAGTAATGTATGTACTTTTGGTCTCTTTACATTCTCGATATGAACAGGGCAACAATAAGCAAACCGAACTTTGTTTTCATTTTCTCCCAACATTTGGAGAAGCTCTTCTTGGTGTAATACCTTTGCCTTTTTGCTCTTCTCTATAACCAAGATCCTGTCTATTACCCTTTCATCACTTACTTGCAGTTGTGGTGCAGAGTTTTCGAGTTTGAAACTTGAACTATGACCGTCTTTCATGTTGCTTTTTGAAAACTTGAAGTTTGGATGCGAGCAACTACGGATAAATGTGTCAGAGGCTACTGCTTTCACATAGTGGGTTAAGGGGTTGACACAGTCTCATTATTTCTAGGATCATAACACAGAATACCTAATTCAGATTTAATTCATCTATTCAAAATAGCGATCTTTGGCTTTTCACCGTGAATAAGTATGATGTTTTTGGGAGAGAAATTTGATAAGATCGACAATTCCTTTTGTATCATGTGGAAAAACTCCGCTAGGCCATTAATCTGATTGTTTGTCCTCTAAATAAAACTTTGAAGAAATGAAAAAAAAAAAAAAAAAAAAGAACATTCAAAGGTTGTGTGTTTTTTTAATATTTTGGAAGACAAACACTTATGATAGTTGTGGTGGGAGTTTTTTAAAAATTGAATAGCTAGAAAGAGAGAAAAAGAATGAAGGTGGTGACCGGTAGAATAGATAGCTAGAAGGAGAGAAAAGAAGGAAGGTGGTGATTGTGCTTCAATCTCTGAAGAGAGGAGCTGATTGAAAATTTAAAATGTCCAAAGCCATAAGACTTTGAAGAAGAAGAAATATACAAGTTTTGTGTTTTCTTAATATTTGGAAGACAAACAGTCAGATTAATGGTTTGGCGAGAGTATTTTTAGGAGAGAGAAAGGGAATGTGGAGAAAGACTCAAGAGAGAGAAGGATAAATGAAGAGAGAGATGGAGTGGGCTGGTTGGGGATGTGCAAACGGAAAAATTACAAACAAACGTATGTTTTCTTATTAAGCTGGCATGGATCATTATTACATATGACACTAAAAGAATGGCAGTAGTACCCAACTGGACAATACTCCGAGAGTACTAGAGTTTTTTCCTTTAATGTGAGAATCAGAGTTTATAAAAGTTTAGAGCAGCAAGTCCACTTCCTAATAATTCTTCACCTAGTATTTAGTAAAGTGAGTTCATTTGGAGGGACATGAACCGCAACTCTCATAAATATGAAGGTTCGGTCGGTTTTCTTACCACTATATCACACCTTATGTGCAAATTAAAAATATAATTATTAATCATAAGTGTATATTTTAAATTAAAATTAACAGCTTTTGTTTTTATTTTTATTTTTTAAAAAAGTTCATTATTTGGGAATGACTTTTATAAATGATTATATATATATATATATATATATATATCAAATATATTCATTATGGGTTTTGAAAAACTGTTATATGCTTAATGCCTTTGATAGGATATATGATCAATTCTTGTAAAGTCAAGCATATGGGGGTGTGGCCTAATAGAAAAAAAATTAGCCGTTATATTATACTCACTTGTGAGAGTTGTGGTTCGAGTACTTAGTTTTGCTTGAAGTGATAAGTGGAGGGAGATTTATCAGAAGTGTAGGTCAGCGGCTCTAAACTCCTATCGGATTGTAAAAGTGGAGTAGTAAAAATGCCCAATCATTAATAGTAACATAAATACTATTATTTTTTTGTGATGGATTATTCATTAATTATAATAATAATACAAGTATATAATTACTTAAATATGAATCAATATCATATAAAATCTTTTGATGGTTGAAAATGTTTATTTTCTTACATATATTCATTTTCAATAGTGTAGTGAGAGAAATATTAATCAAATGACATATCTCAACCGTATAGATCTGGTATTGCATGTAATTGTTGTTTATAATCATTATATAATATGATATTTGATGACTATGTGCATAAATACTACTTTCTAATAGTTGAGTTTAAAAATATATTCATGAATTATTATTTATTGACATTCCATAGGCATCTATTGAATAATATTCTATTAATCTTCAACCCTCATTAATCTAAAATTTATTAAAAAAAATTATCTTAATGCTATGTAATGAAATGGTTTTTATTATAAACTATCCTATAAAATTATTCTTAATTAATTTTTTTTTTCATTTATTAAATTAATAATAGTTTAAATTTCAAAAACCATCATAAAAGGTTTTTTTTATTTATTTATTTAAACCATTCTCTAAAATTATTTATATATTTTTAAAATTTATTAAATTAACAGTTTGGACGACGGATTTTGCAAAAGATCACCGGTTTAAAAATAATTTCTCCCCTATAAAAATACTGAAATTTTCATGAAATTTGATGAATAATTTTGACTTTTTCATCTATGTTCATCACTAGCTTCTGCTAATAGTTTCCATGATAAGAAAAAAAACCGCTACCACTGGGAAGATGGACACAGCAGAGTAAAACCCCAAGAATAACTCCCTTCGAATATGCACCCTTTTACGATACTGAAAAATTTGCTCAATTTCCTTTGGTTATTACTACACTGCTGCCTAAAACTCGTAACATTTTCTATTTTCAGCTTCGTCGCTACTGTTTGGTTAACACATATATTATATAATTATTGTCATATAAATATTTACGTTATCTTAAATAAAAATAAATAAAACTGAAAGAACCCAGCAAAAGAAAAAAAGAAGAGAGATAATTAAAAAAATAAAGAAAACTAAACGAAAGAGTACAAATGAATTGAGCTAGATAGGTACTTTTACCTAATTACCAAGTTGAAACATTATAAACAAATTGAGTTAGGTTAATGATTTTATTCTACTAAATAATTATCAAAAAAAAGATTTTATTATATTAAATACATTTTTTGTATTAGTATTATAATTGTAATTTTTTTTTTGGTAAAGTATATTATAATTTTAATGAGCAAATACATTAAATGTGCTTTTGTTGTTTAGCATGCACAAAAAAATATAGCAAATACAGCGTGCATCTTAACATTAGCATAGTAAAATAATAATAATAAATCATAGTCCATACTACCAGAATAATATATATAAATAATTTTTTATTTAATCATCAATTAATTATCACACACCAAATATTAGAAAAATAAAAATAATAATAAAAATGCATCGACGAACATAACCCCAAACCCGAATTGATGTCGGGTACAAATTGGGACGAGAAAAAGTGAAAACTAGACTCGTATTGGGTCGTGGGTTGGGTATCCAGGCAGGGGTCCAACCCGTTTCCATTCCTACTGTACGGCAAGGAGTAGCAGGGCAGAGAGATGGAAATAGAAAGAGATAAATAGGCAAGTGGCGTGGGGTCGATTTCCTCCTTCTGGTGGCATTCGTTTCTTGGAGTTGGGTTTCTTCTACAAGGAAACCTTCAATGGCACAACAAACTACTATTTGCATCCTCACTGCTTTCTTCCTCCATTCCATTTCATCTGCAATTACAGCATGTATGTAAGCATATACATGATCACAGATTTGGTTCTACAACCTTTGCTTTGCCTTTCAAATATATTTATATATATATATATATATATATATATATATATATTTTTTTTTTATGAGTTTGATTTTTAAAAATAGGTGGAAGACTTTGGAAGGCGATCTGACTTGCCTTACCATTGATCGGTTACAATATCATGATGTCCTTTGAAAACCAAGGTATATTTTTGGGGGATAATTCTTATTCAATGTTTTTATTTTACTATCATTGTTTTTGTTCTGATGCTATGCTAATGTCCTGTAGTACACTGATAATTGAGATCTGGGTGGTTGAATTCTTCAAATTGTTGTGTCAGGGTGATTGTTTTTGGGCTCCATTGTCTTTCTTTTTCTCTGTTGTGTTATTGGGTGTGCAAGTATCAAGCAATCAGTAAGTGTCTCAGAGGGCATTGTGTGGGAGGATTCTGCTGAACTCTATGAGTAATATTCCAAAGAATTCATAGGTTGTGTTTAAAATTGGGTTACAATGCTGGAATTATGAGGGAATGTGAACTTAGGGAAGAAGAACAAAACTCCTATTTTGTGCATGATATGCTTACAAAAGTCCTAGCTTGTGCATGCTATGCTTACTTTGTCCATATTAAAGTACAATGGATGGAAGATGGAATTGCCTTGCGCTTTTTCTTTTTTCTCTTTTTAATTAATTTATGTAAAAGTTTGAACTGGAAGCTTTATAGCTTAAAAGATTGCTCATTTATTTTATCTTTTAGTATGTATGTGACAATCTGGTATGAAGAATGTAAAAGTTTGTTAAGATCAGGCATTCCATGGATTTTAAGGGAAAATCTTATTTTGTAAAATTATTTGTAGATTTTATTATGAATTCAATGGTTAAATGAGTTTTAATTATTTGGTGTATCTATGGTGTTGATGACTTTGAACAAGAGGGAATACTTAAAAAAGAAAAGTACTACTTAAATATTTTTTGACTTTGGGGATTTATGTTTCCCTAGAATTATCAGTTCTATTTGCATGTGTTGACTGTAGGTTACCTGTAGATTTATTGCTTAGGTTGGTTGCAATTACTATCTTAAAGTTGTTTTCAAGAGTCTTCTGAAGCCTACTTCATGTAGAATACATGATATCTGACTACAATTGCTCCTATGATGGCTTTTTGGGTCTAGGAACTTGTTACTTAAGGGGCTCGGACTTGCAGAAGAAGCTTTAGGGCTTAATTTTGAAGAAACTTGAACATTTTGTTTGGGAATCCTGGAGCATAAACAATTTCACTATCAGAGGGATATTTGAGAGCTAAAGGTTGTGAAAATACTTGGGTGCTAGGGTTTTATTTGGCACAAGAAGGAAAGGATAGGTGATGCAAAGACTTTAAAAAGAAGAATTCAGGAACTCTTTTGTTATAGTAAAGAGGAATTGGTAACATTCATTTTAAGTGCACATAATAGAAAGAGGGAGAAAAAGGCAGAGAGAGAAATATGTTGGGAAAATTGCCTAATCATAGAAAATGCTAATTATTCTATTATTAATCTCTAGTCTCAACTCTCAAGTGTAGTGAAACCTATTTAAGAGCATCTCCAATAGGCTCTTTATTCCACTCATACTCTATTTTAGAGAACTGACCATGAAAATATGAGTCCAATGGACTCTTTATTTTATAAAATTAAAATGGAGAGTAAGTTTTGGCTCTCTACATTTGGAGAGCCAAATTCACTCTCTATTTACAATTACAATTACTATTGTGTAGGTTCCCATGCACCATTCTCTGTATGATATACTAAATAGAAAATAAGTTGGGTTAAAAATAAATAAAAATATGTAAAATCATAAATGTTATAGACAAAAGCAAAATAAAGAAGAGGATAAGCATAGTGTTGGATTTGTAAAAAAATTTCACTTGTTATTTTTTCAAAATTGTGAAAGATGCTCTCTATTTAAAGAAATATGCTCTCTATTATGAAGAGTACCCTTGGAGATGCTCTTACAAAGCTTTTTTGTAACAAACTTAGCACTGGCTTGAAACTAGGACCAGGACTATTAATGTAGAAATAATTTCATAACACACCGTTGAAAACTTAGCAAACAATCCTAAAACTCTTGGAACTGCTACAAAATTTAGAGTTGACATAATTTCGTAACACACCGTTGAAAACTTAGCAAACAGTCCTAAAACTCTTGGAACTGCTACAAAATTTAGAGATGACATAATTAATAAACTAAAGTGTTCCGTATGTATGTAGAAGTTCTGCAACTTCATGTTTGCCTCTGCGTTGAAAAACTCCTGAAAGTCTACAACTAAGGACTCAATTAACAAACGAATTTAACCCCATATTCATAGGACATAATTTTGAAACTTTGGGAGGCTTGCCTTCATTCATATGGGCTAATAAGGTCTTCTGAGACATTTTCCTTGTCAATATTTCTGATACTTTAAAAAGGAAAGAAATTAATTGGTTGTAGGTTTCTAAAAGTGTCTGTTGCAGTTGATTTAATAAGAGTCTTCTTAAAAATTAGGAAGCTGCTGTGTTGGAATTATGATGGAGGTGGGAAGCTTACGGTTTAGTTTCCAGTCATTTTCTCATGGGCTAACAAGGTCTTCTGAACCAAAACCAAAATTTTGTTATTATTTATTAGACATTTCATATTGGAGTGAAAACATGGAGGGAGATTTCTTGATTTTTTTTCTTTTTCTTTTTTGCTGGTTTGAGGATTATGGTTTTAGCTTTACTAGTCACGCTGATCTAGTCCAAACAGTAGCAAAACATATAATACCGGAACAGCACTAATGTGATTGTTTAATTGGCCATCTGATAGTTACAGCTATATATTCTTATAAACTGCTAGTAATTTGTAACAAATTCTTATTCCTCATTTTGATTTGTGGAATACATGTATGTAGAGTGAGATTTTTAAGACGAGTTTTGCGATAAACAGGTGGTTGGATTTGCATTCTTTGATATGTTGAAAATCTTTTATTTGCAATATGTCCTATTACATTGTGATTTGACTAATTGTGCCTTTGTTTCACAGAAAAAATGCACAACTACTGTGAAGCATCCATGAGATGCCTACACAATAAAGCAATACCTTACAATCTGAAATATAATGGAAATTTGCTGGAAGGATTCCCTGAGATCAAAGATGAAATCAGTAGCCCTTCAGGAGGTGGTATCATTGAAGACAGCTCGCTCAACAACATGTCCTTTGTGCCTCCAAATGAAGGTTATTATAGACCATTGTACCAACAGAATTTTTATATTCGGTCAACATATCCTCCTGACATTGAAAAGGCAGAGCAAAACCACTTTTATGCACTTGAACGCCGTATCTATCCTATGAATCATGAATACTCCATTCCTGCTGATAATCGATTTCACTATGTGCCCTTCAGGATGTTATCCCAAAGTTATAGACCTGACTTCCAATTTCAAGAGTTTCAGTATTTTGTAGTCATAGACTTTGAGGCAACCTGTGACAAAGAGAAGAATCCTCATCCACAAGAGATTATTGAGTTCCCATCTGTGCTGGTGAATAGTATGACTGGCCAACTGGAAGATTATTTTCAAATATATGTGCGTCCTACTCACAATCAACTTCTTAGTGATTTCTGCAAGGAGCTTACTGGTATTCAACAAACCCAGGTATGCTTGTAGTATATCCCATTAGCTTCTTTTCTATTTTTCTCTGTCTTGAGTTAAATCTGCCTTACATGTTTTGATTTGAAGCCTAAAAGAATGCTCTGAGGTTTTTGGTAATTGTTGTGGCAGATCAATGCTTAATCGTTTGTTCTGTCAGCTTGCTTCCTTTACTGTTACAATACTAGAAAACACTTATATTATGGGTAGTTGAAGTGTTGAATTTTTTTGTGTTAATTGTGCAATAGGTCTATCATGTGTGAAATAGGTGCACTGAAGTAAGAGGTTGTTCAATGGAAATTCTGGTTTTATAGACTAATAGTAATTTGCAAAATTTGAGGGCTTTTGAATACTTAGGTTTAATTTCTGGTGTTCTGGTAATTTGTTATTATTTTGGTCACCCACATGTGTGCTTCATATATTTCTTTTGTTGTGCATGAAGGGATCTGACTTCGTTCACAGGCTCACTAGGCCTATGAATTTTGGATAACTGAAATTATGGAACAGCACTTTGTGCTATCTCAATTCTGATGTTGTGCGTTTTCAGAACGTGAAATTTTTATTTAGTTATGTAGAGTTAGCATCAGGAAATTCATTGAGGTTGATAGGATTTATTCAATATGTACCTTGAACAATATGGCAGTGTGGGTAATAGCTTTAAGATCAATTGAATTACTTCCAGACAAGTATTTCTGATTTTATGTCAGGATTTCTGTTTCCACTGAGACATGGTAAAGGCATAGGTTTCGTTTAAGATGAGCACATTATGATCTAGATCAAAACAGGTATGATGTAGTTACAACAAACCAAGTAAATTTTGAAGCCCTAGAGAAAGGAAATATAGGCATCAATGCTTCAAAAACTATTCAATATCTTTTTGCTCATTTTGAACATCTGTTTACTAAAGGTGCAAATCATGCCAAACTGATTTCTGCTTTTTATTCAACTCTAGTGTAAAGCCCGTTAATTTCATACTTGTCTTATCGATCCAGGTAGACAAAGGTGTTCTCTTAAGCGAAGCTCTATTTCTGCATGATAAATGGCTTGAAGAGAAGGGGATCAAACATACCAACTTTGCTGTGGTTACGTGGTCAAATTGGGATTGTAGGGTAATGTTGGAATCAGAGTGTCGATTCAAAAGGATCCGGAAGCCACCATACTTTAACAGGTAAACTTTTTTCATACTTTTTTAAAAATAAAATATTTAGAATTTCATTATCATCTTTTTTGTGGGGCTACTTGGGTATCCTAGCAGAATAACTTGTATGATTCTCTGAGGGGATGTTTATATGCTCTGAAGAAAATTACGTGATCTTGGATGTAGTAAAATCAAGTGTGTTTTCTCCATAACTACTATGAGAGTTGAGACAAGAAATTCCATTATTACATATTTTGGATTTTAAATGATTTTGTGTTTTTCCAGATTTCCGTGGGAAAAACTTGTCTGATGGGTTGAATTTTTCTGTTTTGGCTATTGTTAGATGGATCAACTTGAAGGTCCCATTTAATGAGGTATTTGGTGGGGTCAAGTGCAACCTCAAAGAAGCTGTCCAGCTGGCTGGCCTAGGATGGGAGGGTCGCGCTCACTGTGGCCTAGATGATGCTAAGAACACTGCTCGTCTGCTTGCCCTTCTCATGCATCGCGGATTCAGGTTCACTATAACTAACTCACTGATGTGGCCGTCTGCAGAGCATCCATGGACAATGCAACAGTACATGGAGCGCCAATCTGGCTATACCCTGCAACCCCACAGGATGAAGCACCAATTTGTACCCTTGGTTCAGTTTCATCATCCTATCCAAGTTGAACACAGCAAAGAACAACAACTACAACAACGCATGTACTGCTACTGCGGAGTGAAAAGCAGCAAGCAAATGGTTCAGAAGCCAGGACCAAAACATGGCAGCTTCTTCTTTGGTTGTGGCAATTGGACTGCCACTAGAGGAGCCCTTTGCCCTTATTTTGAATGGGCCACCCTCTGACTGCATGAAAAGGTTATCCTTGTAACTTTTTTTTCTTTACCAAAAATCCTAAAAAATTCAGAGTGAGAGAGAGAGAGAGAAAGTGTCCTATGTAAGCAAAAATAGAAGTGAGGTGAAGATGAAAGGCCTCAAAAGGTGCCCTCTGGAGGGTGCTTGGTTTTCTAGTAGAAGGAGAGAAAAGGAGCTGTTTACTTGTAAAAGTTTGACTTCTTGTTGATGATAGAAGTAAGAAAAGGGAGAGAGAGATACAATATGCTTGCTCAGGAGAGATACACATGCTTTTGCCATGGCCTGGCTACATGGTTTTAGCTTAATATTAAATAATGTGTCATAGGGGCAACTTGCTTTTTATGTTCTATATTTATTAATGAAAATCTGCAGTCAGGATCTGCATGTTTTCTGTGTTACCTGCTGTGTCAATATCTGGTTTGTACTTGACTTTCTTTCGTTCTTTCTTCTTCTACTTCTCTCACTCTCTCTCTCTCTCTTTCTCTCGTGTTTGAAATGTTTCATTCAAAGAATAGGTTCATGGCAATTAATACGTGAAAAAATAAAAACGTTATTTTATACTTTGTAATCCCTTTTATTTGTTTATTCTTTTGCATGAAGTATTCAATGACAATGTAGGTGAATGTAGGAATGTGTTATATATAGCTTTAATAAAATTCTTTTTCTTTTTTTTACCCTGAAGGTTTAATTATCTTATTGTAATGAGGTTTAGTCCTTTTCCATTTCTTTCTTTATCTAAAATTTGATATCTCAACCCAATAATATGTTTGGAAAAATCAAAATTTTCAAAAAAAAAAAATGAAAAAGTGATTTTTGTTGCAGTGATTTCTCCATCAAATTGAATAAACAAAAGATATTAAATTTAAGCATAGAAATGCTTAACAACAAAATCAACTGAAGATAAGCCTAAGTAATGTTTAGAATTATTGCACTCTCCCAAAGAAAGGGAGAAAAAAATACAAATAAGAAGTATAAAAAGTTTAGGATTTGAATGGAATAAAAATTCGTAGGACTGGTCTTTTGGTCTTTTCAACACTATGTATCCTATAAAACCTGCCATCGGTGGACGTAGAAAGCGGTTCCAAATAATTCCTGCCCCATTTTCCCCATTAAAAATCCTGGGAAAGCTTTCCCTCTCTCGCTCACGATTTTCTCGGCATCCAAACGCACAAACCCTAATCCATAATGACGACGATCAGTCTCCGGAAGGGTAACACCAGGCTTCCGCCGGAGGTAAATCGCGTGCTCTACGTGAGGAATCTGCCGTTCAACATCTCGAGCGAGGAGATGTACGACATCTTCGGCAAGTACGGAGCGATACGGCAGATACGAATCGGGACGAACAAGGACACGCGCGGCACGGCCTACGTGGTCTACGAAGACATCTACGACGCCAAGACAGCCGTCGACCACCTCTCGGGGTTCAACGTGGCGAACCGTTACCTGATCGTGCTGTACTACCAGCAGGCCAAGATGAGCAAGAAATTCGACCTGAAGAAGAAGGAGGAGGAGCTCTCTAGGATGCAGGAGAAGTACGGCGTCTCTACCAAAGATATGTAGTAGTAATCGCATAATCTCTTCGTTTTTTTTTCTTTGCCTGGATTTCGTTTTCCTTTGTGCGAGATTCTGGAATTGGAATATAGGATTTGGATTGTGTAATATGTACCTGAATGGAATCTAGGGTTTTTCTTTCTTCGTTATTAATGTAGTTTAATAATTAAAATTTGGGTTTTGGAGGACTTATGCTTTTTATGACATAGTTAATGAAATTAATTTTAGGATACTACTGATTCCTGTCTCCTTTAATTTCAAAATTTAGGCATTTTTTTTTAAATGTTTGTTTGATTAATTTAGAATTGAGGAATTTTATTATATGGTCTTTGGGGATACATATTTGCTTACCTATGTTTTTTTTTTCTTCAGAAATTTTGGTTATCAGACAGAATACAACATGACTAAAATCACAACCTTATGAAAAAGTAAAATTATACAAGGCCATTAATAATTTTGTCTTCCTTACAATTGAGGTTTGTCAAAATTAATTGAGGGGAGGTTTCTTTTATATATATATAATTTTAAGAAACTTAGCAACAATGAACGAATGAAATATTAATTTCCTTGGCTGGTCTTGCTGTAAACCTTTGGTGAGCTAGTAATGGTTAAGCTATAAATATTATGGTCTACTTTGTGTTTAGGAAGTTAAAAATGGATTATTTCCTGTAATAATAATTATAATAAAATATTATAGAGGTTTAAGTTGGTCTAAGATGCTTTTAAAATGGTGTTAATAATACAACAAAACCAAACCATCCCTTACCCTTGAACTATTGTTTTTGTGCCAGTTTACTCCAATGTACAATTTCGATAGATAAATTTGATGAAATTTAAACTATAGAGACCTCATGTAACTGTTTATTCATATTTATTATGTATTGGGTATGGCCTACTTTACCAAATCAGTATGAAAATTTGCCAAAAACTGAAGTGACACAAAAACAACTGTTCAATATGATGATTTTTGTACTTTAGGAGGCAAAGTGAGAAATGGATAGTAATAGTTAGGGTGCAAAATGATGTTAAGATCTGAAAATGATACTGAAATTTTCATATAATTGATACTAATAGATCACCAACCGGCCTAATAAGTACATTTGTCCCAAAGTTAAAATCACCTAATTAACCCTCCAAGCAGTTTGGGCCTTCTTTTCAAGGGGGATGCCGGTCCACGCATGGGTCTGCGGGGCATCTGCGTTTAACAAGTCCAATTGGCTGGGGATTGGGCATGCAAAGCATTCTAAGTCTAACACAGTTGGGGTTGGACTGGGGATTGGACATGCAAAGCATTCTAAGTCCAACATAGTTGGTGTCATACATGGAGGAATTCAGAATTTCAAAATTTATGTACTTTTATCTTATAATTTTTTTTTCTAAAGAAATAAATTTTGACAGTATATCTTATTATCAAAATGAAATAAATATACAAAATTATGGAACATAATAAGCTTTATTTTTATAATATAAAAAATATTACTTAAACCACTTAATTAAAACAGTTGAGATTGAACCTATTTACGTGATTATGACACATTTAGTTGAGATTAATATATTCTCTCTGAATATATCGCATTCATTAATTAGATATTGCAATGTAATTCCAAATCACGTTTAGTTTGGCTAATTCTCAAGATTAATGTATGCTCTCTTTAAGACTTAAATGCTTGTGATATCATATTTTTTATAATTAGAATATTCAAAATTTCAAGACCTCTAAGTGAACCATTAGATGATCCATCATTTATTTTCTTAAAAAGAAATCCAATACCTTTAAATTTATTTGGTTTTCATCACTAACCAACATCATATATGTTTTAGATTATAATGCAATCTTAATATTGTGAAAATATAACAACTAATAAGCAATCCAATTTTCAATAAGCAATTAAATTTGAATTGAGCAATCAAATTAATTTCAAACAGCCAATTCAAGCAATCCAAACCAATATAATTTTAGCAAATTAAAATACACACATTAATTTGCTATTATCCAAACCAACAAGCCCAAATTTCCTACCAACAAATTTATATATATATATATATATATATATATATATATCAACTAACTAATTAATCAAACCTCTAATTTTGAATTAAAACCTAATAATCAGAACAAAATTTTTAAAAGGAAACGAAAAAATACTTGGGCTAGTGGGAGGGAGGGAGAGTGGACTAGGTGAATGGGCTAGATTTAAGAAATTAAAAAGGGGTTTTAGCCAGACCCAACATGTGTTAATGAAAAAAAATCATATTTTTATAGAATTAAAATTTAAAATCATATTTTTATAGAATTAAAATTTAAAGTCATATTTTTATAGAATTAAAATTTTAGTCAAATTATTTTATACTATTTAAATGCATTGGATTAATAATTAAAATTTTAGTTCCATCAAACCACTCATACCACTTCAAATACCAATACACACCTCTCTCCCATTTTCTTCTTGGCTTTTCCTCATCACCGTCGCTGTTTTGCTCTTCTCCTCTTGTTTCTCTTCTTCTTCTTCTTCTTCTTCTTCTTCTTCTTCTTTGTTGCCGTCGAAATATAATTTAACTTTAGCCAAAATGATAAATTTTTTTGGATCAATAAATCCACCCAGAAAAATATGAAAAAAAATATGTAAATTAAAGTTTATCCTTTTAACTTTCTAACGATATATCATATGCATGAATTTGAACTCAAAAAATTTTCAAATTTAATTTTTTTCAACTGTGCACACAAGTGGGCTGGCAACACCGTTGGTGGCCATCATAACCCCTTCGATAGGCCACCGACAACAACCACCAATCATTGGTGGGCACCATAGACCCTATTTTGAACTTTGCACGTCAACCTAATTGATATTTTTTAAAAAAAGTCTAAATCAATTTAGAAAATTATAAAAAAAAATATGTAAATTAAAGCTTATTCTCTTAATTTTTCAATCATATATCATATGTATGAATCTGAATTAGGAAAGGTCTTTAAATTTATACTCTTACAACAATGCACAAAAATGTCTAGTGGTGGGCACCAGTACCCCATCGGTAAGCACCGCCACACCGTCAATGGCTTATCAACGAGGACAAATCCACCCAAAAAATTATAAAAAAATATGTAAATTAAATCTTATCTTCTTAGTTTTCCAATAATATATCATATAGATGTTGAAAAAATCTTTAAATTTAGTTTTTTTCAATAGCATACACAAGTGCAATGGGTGAGCAGCACCATCAGTAGGCCATCGACAGAGGTAAATCCACCTATAAAATTATGAAAATATATTTAAATTAAATCTTATCCTATTATCTTTCCAATGATATATAATATGCATAAATCTGAGTTACAAAAGGTTTTCAAATTTAGTTTTTTCTAATAGCGCGCAAGTGCAGTTGGGGAAGCACCGTCAGTGGCTATCATAGGGCCGTTGGTGGGACACCGATAGGGGAAAATCCATCCAAAAAATTATAAAAAAATATGTAAATTAAAGCTTATTTTCTTCGATTTTCAACCATATATTATATACATAAATACGATTTTGATAAGGTTTTCAAATTTAAATTCTTTCAACAATGCACAAACCGATCTATTACGCACATTAGTAAGATTTGTATGATTTTTTGAAGTTTTACATCAACCCAAAAAATTATGAAAAATATTTAAATTAAATTTTATCCTCTTAACTTTTCAACGATATATCATATGTATGAATCCGATATCGAAAAGATTTTCAAATTTAATTGTTTCTAATAGCGTGCATAAGTGCAAGAGGTGGGCAACACTGCCAATGGCCACCATAGGGCTATTCGTGGACCACCGATAGGGAAAAATCCACCCATAAAATTATAAAAAATATTTAAATTAAAATTTATTATCTTAACTTTACAATCATATATCATATGTATAAATCTGAGTTCAATAAAATTTTCAAATTTAATTTACTTTAACAATGTGCAAATAGAAAAAAAAAATTAATTGAAGATAAATATGTGCGTACTTCTTGTATTTAATATGAGAAGTGAGTAGTTTAGTAAAAGTTATCAGGCTAATATTTTCATTCCTAAAAAAAATAGTTGAAAGAAACTAAAACACTCCACCACTGAATATGACATAAAAAAAACTATTAAAAAGCAGTTTGAACCCTCAACGTGGGTTCTTGGATTCGTCTATCCAAAACTAACAATTTAATTGCATGAATTTAACTCATTTCTCCGAAATGAAATATTTTTATTCTTTTGAAAAAAGAATTAAGAAATAATATAATAATATTATTATATAATATATTTTCTACTTAATATAATATAATAATATTTTCTATTTATTATATAATACTATCATATTTACATGTAAAATATATTATTAAGATATCTATATTTTATTTACAAGGCAGTTTAGTAATAATAAAAAGCCCATTACATATATGTCAATAAGTATATTTAAATTAATATTTAATAGAGGTTTTTAAAAAAAAATTCACATAATTGTTAATAGAGTTTTTTCTTTTTAAATTACATTAATGAAGATAAATAAAAAGGGGCAAATATCATAAATACCCGCTTAAATTTGTCATAATTACACTTAATTATCATAATTTTTTAAACTATCACAAACACATCATCCATCCATTGACCCAATCTATTAGATTTAATAAATCAAAGGGTATTATTGTCTTTTAATATATATTTTTATTTAAGTTTAAAATATACATATAATACAATAAAAATTGACATGTGGCATTATTTATTTCTTTTCCTCTTCTCTTCTTTTTCTCTTCTTTTCTTTTTCGGTTTTCTTTTCTTCTCCGCCTAAAAGTCCTCTCCTTTCTTTTTTTGCGAGCACACATAAGTGGCCAACGAAGAACAAACACTGCAAACTACCGTTCTCCATCACTGGACCTCACCGCCTATAGCTACCAACTTGCCAGTTACCAGCGAACCTTTTTGGCCGCCACATGCTGTTCATCTTCTAACGTTAGATCGTGAAAACCCGTATACCACCCTTTCTCTCTCCTCCTTTCGATTCGATAAAATTTTCAGCGAAAAGAGGGTGTTTTCTCATGTTTTCGACCTCTGAACAAGTATATGGAAAAATTGTCTTAGCACCAATATATAAGGCTGAAGGAAAGGGGAGTTGTAGGTCGTGAGAAGAGATAAGAGGGGGAAGGAAAGGGAAAAATGAAAAAAAAAAATTTAATTAAAAGGGTAAAATAGACATTTCAATTATTTTTCAGATCAACATATAAGTTTTTGGATGTTCAGACATTGTTTGGTATATTTTTTTTTATAGTTTTAAAAATAATGGTGAGCAATTGTATTTATGCTAAACCTGATAGGGTTTTTTCCATGAAAAAGAGTTACTATTTGATTTGTTGTTAGTACATAAATGAAAAAGTTATGCAATAATGTGGATGAGGGTTTTAAATTAAAAAAGTTGGTTTTTGCACAAATATCTAAAAATTATAGTGACAATTTTTTTGTAAAAAAAAAAGTACAATTTTAATTTGGTATTATTTTGACATTCTTATTAGAGTATAAAAAATAAGTGTCAATATCAAAATTTAGCATTATCATATATTTTTAGCACTATGTCGAAGATACTCTAATTTATTTATCATATTTTTTAATGTTAAATTAGCAATTTCAAATTAAAATTGGATAATTTGGTGAAATTTCCACTTCATCAATAATTAATATAAAAATACCCACATGCTTATTATTTTTTTGAAAAAAATACCCATTGTTATTGAAAATATTCCTAAACCCTTATTTTTTAAAAAAAAATTTCAGCACATATATATATATATATATATATATATATATTTATAAAACTACATTATATTGTGAGCATTTTAATTTTTTAATTAAGTCATTCCAATAAATATTGAAAGAATTTTGGATTAAGTGGGTTAATATATTTCTTAAAAAAATAAAAGAAAAATGGAAAATAATCATGTTATATATGCTTTCTCGAATAATATTATAGTGAACCTAAACTTGCTCTGTTTTGTGCTTTTGTGTCTAGGGGTGGGCATCGGGCTGGGTTGGTCGGTTTTGGGCCCAAAATATAACCGAATTGATAATTTTTTTTTTACAAAGTTCAAACCGAATAGACCTGTATTTGGGCCTTACCCGAACTAACCCAATCCAATGCAAATTCGGTCGGTTTTTTCGGGTTGCTCGGACTGCTCGGGTTGGGCCTGTAACTGAGCCCAATTAAATTTTTTTTAAGTTTTATAGTTTAAATATTTAAAATTCGGGCCCAAATTCACTCAGTTTCTAAGTTTTTAAATAATCTATTAAAATTTATATTTAATAAAAGCTCTTGGTAAAATTTATATGCCAAACTTTTGCATATATTAAAAAAAAAATTTTGATTTAGCTTATATTAAAAAATCCATATTTTATTATTTTAAGGTGACAAAATAATTTATAATGAACCTCAAATTCAATTAAACTTAAAAACATTCATTCAACATTTAAATTTAATAATATAGTCATCCATATTAAAACTTAAGAATATAATCTTCCAAAATTTAATATTATAATCATCTAAATTTTAACATACTCCTAAAATTAAAAATAATAAAACAAACAATAACATAAATTGGACTCCAAACCAAATTAGTCTTCCTAAAATTAATAAAACAAACGGCATGCCAAAGTTCAAGATAAATTGAGGAAGAAACAAAAGTTGAATATTAATTTGAAGAACATGAAGAAGTGGAAGAGGACAAACAGCAAACACAACCACCCTGTTAACAATCCTCATTACAATATGCATTCTTCTCCACCTCAACCACTGCAAGGTTCAGATCAATTTCCATGAATACCTGGGTAATATTCCTAGTGTTGCCACAACAAAAGTACAACAAAAATAAACAACCCACCAACAAAATAAGCAATAATTAAAACAAAAAAAAATGAGTGAGGTGATGAAAGTAATCAAGTGAAAAAGAAGGGTATACGCACAAAAGCTTAAAAAAAAAAACTAATATAAAATTGGAAATGAGGTCAAATCATGGTAAGGAGTTCATATTTGAGGGTACCAAAGAAAAGCTAAAACAAGATACTGAGAGAAATAGTAAGCAGATGAACATAAATCAAGAAGAAAGACATGTTTTTTTGGACAGAAAACAAATGGCTAAAAAAGCCAATGTGTACGTGGTGGTGGCTTTTGGACAATTCCTTCCCTTGCTTTGCCTTAGCTTAGTCTTTTCCTTTTTAATTTACTAATTTCATTCACTGTATGAGTGAGGCCCTCCACCAAGACAAAATAGTAGTTTTCATTCAATGTCATTATGCCAACATATGGGCGTGTTGTTAGTTGGTAGGACTCGGTGACTAACTCATTAATACTATATATTAATACTACATATAATCAAGAAAAAATGAGTATTATAATTAGCAAATATTAAACAATAATATTACCTTAAAACTTGAAAAAATTAATGAGTCATATTGGCTTTAACCGATTCTTTATTTGAGATCCTTGTTGTTTCCGAAAGCTCTACAAAAAAAAAATGAACAGAAAATTTGAAAAAATAAATAGAATTAAAAGTTGAATAAAATTAGTATTATTACCTGCATCTAAGTTGTCATAATATTCCACATCTTCATTGTAGAATCTATCCATGGTTGGAGAAACTTTGAGCCAATTTTGAGTGCATACTAATGTCTCTACCATCTTAGGGGTAAGTGAACTGCGAAATGGATCAAGAATTCTTCCTCCAAGCTAAAAGCTCGAAACAGATGGACACTTGAATTGCAAATATATCCTTTGCAAGTTTGGACAATGTGCGATACTTATTTCCATTAACCCTCCACCAATTAAGGATATCAAAATCCTTATTTTCTATATCTTCACTAGGTTCCAATAAGTATCTTTCTACATCATTTTTTATCTCAATGCACTCTTTTGCCGCCCTTTTTTTCTTAAACCCCAAAGCAAAATCAAAATCCGAAGAAGAATTGGAAGTAGAAATAGTGCTAGAAGACAAATTCAAAGCATTTGAATTCACATCACTTTCAAAAGCTACTTGACCACCCGTATAACAATCATAAATACACATTAAATCACTCTTGAAGGCCTTGGTCATATTGCTAGCAACTTCTTCATCTTGATAAATAAACCCCAAACAATGTTCAACATAATCCAATTTATATCTTGGATCAAGCATAGTAGCAATCAACAACATTTGATTAATGCTTTCCAACTTACCCCAATATTTATCAAACTTTTTTAGCATCTTAGTAGCCATTTCACTTAAAAGGGAATCACCACTTAAACTCCAACCTTTCAATTGTGCTAGAAGTGTACATATTTCATGAAGATAAATATGAGAGCTAACATGCAATGATGTACTAAACTTCAAAGTCACATTATAGAAACCACGAAGAAACATCACAAAAATAGATGCATTTTTCCAATCAAAACTTAATGGAGGTCCAATTCTTAACCTACCACTATCCTCTTCCCGAAAATAACTTAAATAATGTCCATCTTCATCCTCTAACCTTTCAAAAGCCTTCTGGAATTTCAAAGCAGTTTCCAACATTAAATATGTGGAATTCCACCTAGTTGGAACATCCAAAAATACAATAGATTTGCACTCAATCTTTTCATGACTTGCACATTCTTTAAATTTTTGTAACCTAGAAGGAGAAGATTTAACATACTTCACCGCATTCCTAATGCTAACAATTGATTCATGTGCCTCCTTCAACCCCTCACATACAATCAAATTGATTATATGTGCACAACATCTCATGTGCAAGTATTTACCATCCAAAATGCACCCTTTATTGTTCCAATTATTCAACTTCTTTGAAAGATAAGAAATGGCTACACTATTTGCGGATGCATTGTCAACCGTGATAGTAAATACACTTTGAATTCCCCATTCATGCAAACAACATTCAATAACTTTGCCAATGGTATCTCCCTTATGATTTGAAAGCACACAAAAATTCAAAATTCTTTTTTGAAGCATCCAATCGGAATCAATGTAGTGGGCCGTGAGAGACATATAGTTAATATTTTGAATTGAAGTCCAAGCATCGGTAGTTAGAGAAACCCTTTGACAATGAACACTAAAGTAGCTTTTCAATTTCAATTTCTCATCCAAATATAATTGATATATGTCTCTAACAATGGTCCTACGTGATGGAGGATCAAATTTAGGACATGCGACACTACAAAAGTGTCTAAACCCACGACCTTCAACAAAGCTAAATGGTAGTTCATCCAATACAATCATCTTAGCACATGCAAGTCTACATGCTTCCTTATTAAAGTTGCCTATTGCTAGAAGATTGCTCCCACCACTCTCATTTTGATTTCCAAAAACCAATATTTTTTGTCTCTTATCATCCACTCTACCGGGATACTTTTTACATTGATTAGTTAAATGATTTCTCAAAGTGGTCGTTCCACACCTCTTAGTGTCACATGCATAATCCTTCCCACAATATTTGCATATACACCTAGGGTCATTTGGATCCGAATTTTCCACTTTTGTGAAGTGATTCCACACATCAGAAGCTGTTCTCAAAGGTTTTCTCTTTCCTAATGTTGGTGGACGTGGAGGAAGAGATGTTTCTAAATTTGATGTGGATTGAGTTTCATTGGTAGCTTGATTATCACTTTGACTATGTGCATCCATATTAAAATCTACCAATTTACAAAAAAATACAAACAATTTAAAAACAGCAAAATATACAAACAATTTAAAAACAATAAAAATGCAAACAAATCAAAGTCACAAACAACAAAAACAGACAAACAGCAAAAATCAAAAACAATTTAAATATGAAAACAATTTCACTAACCTCAGCAAGTTCAGCACTTCAACTAGAATATTAATTGCTAAAGTAGTAGCCTTCTTTGGAAAGAATCTAAAAATTTAAGGAGAAATAGATGTCAAATGAAAATCCAATAGTAAAGATAAATGTAAAGTGATGTAGAAAAAAAAAGAATAAAAAGATTTACTAAAAAAAACAAAAAAGGAACCACCACTTATTAACTAGTCAATGATTGAAATCCATGTGCATGTTTATCCCAATGCTAATTCGTGAAGTTTATGCACTCCCTTTACTAGTAATTTGTAGTGTTTTAATAAATGGAACCTCCATGGCCCCTTGTTCAAATTCCGTTCACATTGAGTTGGACGAGATGATTTCAATTGTTTTATATGATTCCATCAAACCAAACATATGAACATCTTCATATAATCAAATCCACCAAATTATATATATATATATATATATATATATAGTATACTCTAAAATATAGCCACCATGAAATACAAATCAAATTAAACAAGAAAGTAAAAAGCAAGCACAAATCTCTCTTATTTTACAAACTGGGGCAATATAAAAGTTACATGTAGCTTAAGATAATAAATAAAAATGAAACAATGAATAAATAAATAAAAAATTAAAAGAATCGGTTTAGAAGAGCCAAGATGGAGAAGAAGGAGGCACGCACACATAAGAGCACCTTGCGGACACTAGTCCAATTCACGAAACTTGCAGAGAAAACAAAAGGAAAAAGAAAAAAAAAAAGGGAAAAAAAGCCTAGAAATATTCAAAACACAGAGTACAGTGAATAGAAAATGTGCACAGCTCCGACTATCAAAAAAAAAAAAAAATGATAATGTTTGTGTTGATTCTTCATCCAATAATACCGCTGCAGATATAAAGGAGTTAGTGAGTAGGATTAGCTAGTAGAGGAAAACAAGTCCATCAAAAGCTATCGGATTCACCTTTTATTTTATTTTATTTACTATTTAAAATACCACATAAAGTAGATTTGTCTCATTTCTAGAAAGCCGCATACATATGCCGGTATATATGTGGTATATATAGAAATTATGTAGACTTATTGAATATGATCAAACTTATTGAGGCATGACCTAAAGTTGATATAAAGGGGTGCTCTCAGCTAGTCGACGTCTATCGTTACTCTGCTTCTACTTCTCTAAGCCTTATTAGATAAAGCTTGCTTAGTTTTGTTTCTTAGTTTATTGAAATCCACTAGATTATTAAAAACCTGTCTTGTAGGCACCTTAACTAGGACATTTGTAATTGATTGTTTTCTGCAAAAAAAAAACAATAATTTGTAGCGAGATTTCCTGTGCGTTGTTAATCATATTTTCCCCTTTTTCTCTAATTTAATTAGAGTGGCACACCCTTCTCTTTCAGAGACAGAAAAAGGTTTTTAAAATATTTTTATTATAAAATATAATTTTTTGCAAGCATAAATTGTGGATAGATTGAGACTAATGTCGATTCTTAAAAAATTATCCTAGGATTGTAAAAGTTGAACACGTGAGAGGGCCGATGGGGAAACGAAATTGAAAAGAAAGATGAAGCAAATTTAGAATGTGGAAGAGAGAATATGACTCTTATATTACTCGTAGAAAAAAAAATCAAGGAAAAGGGATAAGAAATTGGAAAGAAAAGAAAGAGAGCCATGAGGAACTAAAAAGGCATAGGAGCCTGAAAGACAGAGAATTTATATATTAAGAGAAGAAAGTAAAAAGAAAAGGGAAACAGAGAGCAGGTACCTGAAGATAAGAAGGGACCAAATGGGTATTACGTTGGTTTCATCCAAAGCAAAGTGAATGAATTTCCTGTAAGAAATCACAGATATTTTTATTGAGGTTCTCTTTTGCTTGCAGACACAAAGTATTTGCTCGTTCTTATATTTTGAGATCTACAACCTTACCTTTCAATAAAACTGGGCGCATCAAACAACAAGTTCCAAAGAGGAGGTTGAGAGACGATCCTTCTAGTGAATGAAGAGCGGCGATGATTTGGGAGATAGACAATCAAACGACGGCGATCTACGGTAGAGACCAAAGAGAAGGCTGAGAGCGGAAGATTTCAAGAGGAAGGGAGTCCAGACCAATCGTAAACCTAAGTTACTAGTATATTTTTTTAATTATTTAATAATTTATCGGTGCGGGTTGGATCGGTGCGGGTTTTACCTCCAACCCGCCAACCGACCCAACCCACCCCTTTTTAGTTTAAAATGGACCCGATCCTACCCGAGAATCCGAGAAAATCCAACCCAATCCACACCATACGGGTCGGATTGGTCGGGTTTACCGGGTTCTCGGATATAATGCCCAGCTCTATTTGTGTCATAATTCAAATTACCATCCCTAAACGGTGGAAAACATAGGGCTTTTGGGCATCCTAAATGTGTCTAATATTGGTAGGAGACTAGCTAGTAACACGAGGTAGCTTGTGTTACATTTTGGAGAATTAAGTGCCTATTTTGATTCAAATGGTTCAGCGAAGCAAACTCGTTGCTACTGCCATGACTGGTGGGTTTGCTGTGTCAAATTTCAACTTTTGGGTACGAATAGTTAACACTTCATTATCTTCAATTATGGGCGTTCTCTTTATTTTTTAAAAATAAAATGAAAAGTTAGTTTGTGAACACTCAAAACTTACTCTCCTATTTAGCTTTTAATTGATATAGTATAAGTTTTTATGTACTTTATTAATTAATTTTTCAAAAAAAATTTATTCCTATATTTTTATTGACTTCTCATTGATTGTTAATTCTCATTGATTGTTAAAATAATATTTTTCATTTCTATTAATTTAGTGATTATGCTTGAAAAATGAAATGAAAGATAAAAATATAAAAAAATATTAAACTTAAAAAAAAAATTTCTTTATTAATGTTTGAAAGACACCCATGCAGAGATCTTAGTTGTCGTGTTTTCTTAGTATTCTGTGGAATCAACATCGTATCTTGAATTATTACCCAAAACAAAAACATCGTATCTTGAATCCATAAATATAGTAATCGGGTGTGAAATTTATAATTACCAAAAAAGAAAAAAAACAACTTTTAAATTTACAGCTGTGTGTTTGACGCAAATCAAAGCCTCCACCTATGTCAATTGTTTCGGCCCTGAAAAAGCCATCAGTGTTAATATACAACTAATAAGGTCTCCCATTTCAATCTGTAAAGAAAATTTTAGATTCTCTCAACATGTATATTTAATTTAAAGAGTGCTTAGTAGTAAGTAAAACCATGACGGGTGAGAAGGTTAGGTGTGCCCGTCAGTCTCTTATTAATGAAGTGTCATTTTTCCATGTAAAATGAATGTGTTATTTTTAATCCAATATTTACATTGTAATAGTCATGAGAGACAAAGGCAGTAATTGAAGCCCCCCAAAACTAATAAAAAAAGTTGGCAAGAATTAGATGTCAGATGTCATGCTAGCGGCACGAGTTCATCACTTGTGGTGTTTGTTTCAAAATTATATGCCGGTGGGCTAAAATTTTAAGGGGTTTTGCACCAAATACACTTGGACTTTTATTATTGCACTTTGCTTCCACATATGATTAAAAACACATTTATTAAGATCATTATTCTTCTTTTAATAGCACAAAAAAAAAAAGTAGCACAATTAATATTAGTTTTTCGAAAAATAATAAATAAGTGAATTACCAAAAAAAGGAAAAGAAAAAAAAAGTGAGATCGTTTGCGGAACAGTGTCTTTGCCATTGATGCTATCCCTTTTTTTTTTTTTGGACAAAACCATTGATGCTATCACTGCAGAGGCGTTTTACATTCTTTGTTTGGTCCGATTAAATGATTGACACGTAACTATTAATACAATTAGAACGAATTAACGTACTTCTCCTAATTATATGGTTAGAATGCTAAAATCTCACTGCTAAAAATTGGTCCTATTTTTCTTTTTCTTTTTCTTTTTTTTAAAAAAGGAATTGTTTGTACCGAATTTTGCTCCACCACAAACCGTCGTGCACTCTGTCGTTGACCTGCAAAACAAAATAAGTGTGAAGGCTTGGGGTACCGGTATGGTACCGGCCAAAGACACTCCGACACTCAAGTCAGTATGTGTTGAGTTTACTTTGGGCTTTTGAATGCAGATCAGCTTAGTGTGCGTACCTTTGCTATGAAAAGTTTGTGAGACATTTATAAGCGTGATCTTGCCTTCCTCACCAAGGAGGGGGTAAGAAACCCTAGATAGGAATAGAAAACCCCTGGCCACCGCCTTGGTTTTAGGCAAGTCTTCAAAGTCAGCTCTTCCATATTAGGAAAATGAAATGGGGAAAAATCTAGCATTGATTGCTGAATGAATTTTCTTATTTGGGAACTTTCCTCAACTCTTATCTCATTCAAGCTATGGAAGATCGTTCTAAGCCACTTGTGGCTGACTGTCGCTCTGCTCTTATCATGTCCGAGCCAATCCAATTTCAAGCACTTCTACTAGAGGATATCCTGATCGACCGAGCCAATCAATCGTTCAGACCCCATTCTGGTCAGCTCGGCTCTGATAACCAATCCACTGAGTGACTATTTTATCTTGGACCCTAATGGCCCAGTCCGGTCCACCACCTTGGGCCTGCTCGGCCCAGCCAGGTGGGAAATTTGTTCATACAGTGAGCCCCCGTCCAGAACCAACGAAAACGAGATGGCTGATCGCTCATCTTTTGCTCGTCTTTTCAATGAAATGCAACTTTTGATTCGTTCCATTGTACACTCTTAATTACTTTCGTAACTGTCCGAGTGCATGCCGTTGTCCGAGTCGAACTAACAATTCTAATTGAAATTGACCAAGTTGTGTGCTAACAACTCGACTGACCAGACTAGAATTAATACGAGCCGAGAAGAGCAGTTGACCTTCCGGACGGTCGTCCCTACTCTTTACAGGGCCATAAAATTTGTACCAAATCAAGGGTCAAACTGACCAGGCAGCACCACCTGAATTAAATATGACCCAACCCCATAATTTAACCGTACCGTGGGAATATGTGCGTTTGTAAAGATAGAGGTTGAGCCACCCCTCGAATCTTTAAACCAAACTCATCCACAATAAGACAAATATGGATGTACGATTTGTATAATATGGAAATATTATTGCATTGATCTGAACAAAGAAATGAACAAAAGAAGCGAAGCGCTACACATTGTTTTTTTAATGATAGCATCGTAGATGAACCAATTCTAGCTTCTAGCACGCCAAGCACGTTCATGGCTTGTAAGTGATAAGCCCCCGTGAATGGAATCAATGACTTTCCGAACCTCTACTTCATTGTTTGTCCGTTGAGGAGTTTTTTCTTGGGGATTCCTCCCTTTGTCTGTCTGAGCCCTATTCGTCCGGCTCTGAGATAAATTGCTTGAAGTATTCGCACTTCAACAACTCTTTTATTTCTCGTTCGAAGGCTCGGCAGTCCTCTGTGGCTTGGCCACGCTTCCTATGAAAAGCACACCACTGAAAGTTGTCTCTATCCATTCGGAAACCATTTGTTATGCATAATCGAATGGTTCCAACGGTTGTCCAGAATATTTGACCTTTGTACAGTCGTCCATATCCCAATTATGACCAAATTAAATTGTCCGGGTCAGCACAAACCCTCATTGAAAGTATAATTTCTTGGGGCTTATGAGTGTCGCCCAAGCATGTAGATTGACTTGTCACCTATGCGGACTATTCGCGTGGTGAAATCTTGAATAAAATCATCCATAATCTGTTTGTGGGTACCTATCGTATGATAATGTGGGCACTCATCGTTTGATCTACAGATATTTTACTCCCAGCTATTTGTGGGGTTTAAGTATTGAAATCCGGTAGAAAATTAAAAAGCAAATAATATATGTTATGGTTCGGTAGAAAATTCAAAAGCATAAGATATATGCTATGATCCAATAGAAAATCCAATAGCTGATAATAAATATGCTAAGATCCTGTAGAAAATCCAATAGTTGATAATAAATATGCTAAGATCCTGTAAAAAATCCAATAACTGATCAAATGTGTAATAACTACGTTCATTGATAAAATTCAACTTGCATATGTATAATAGCTGCGTCCGTTGGTAAAATTCAATTTGCAAAAATATGAGTAATAAGCAGAAAAATAAGAGCGTCCACATAAAAACTCCAATTGCAATAATAATATATTCAGATTAAATAAAAAATCTGTTTGTAAATAATGCATCCGACTATGAATATGATATAGTATTTAATAATGATATATCCGACGATATATCCAAGCCTCCAATTTGAAGCATATGCAAAATAATTCAATAGACAATAAAATATGTATTTATTGTTATACTGCACCTCTTATTTTATTGTTGCAAGGTAATTAATTTATTTGTAAGTAAAATAAAAAATAAATAATAGGAGATATCGAGACTTAGCTTTCTGGCGTGTGAATATTTTCCTTCCAGTGTCCTTGTGGGTTCCATATTATTGTTACAAGCTTTTCCTTTTGTGTTACCGCCAGCCCCCTGCCGTTTCATCTCCTTTTCAATTTTTTTTTATGGCCCCCACTTTGCCTAAAAGCGGATGTCTTCCAAATTTTTTTTCTCCTTTTCCCGTGGAATGAATGCTAGAGCGATTTCATTAAATGCAAATCATGGGCCCCACACTAATTATAATGAAGCCCATTTTTTATTTTTTAATTTTTTTCGTGGGCCTCACGTTGGAGTTTTTGTTTTGTGCGCCCACCTTCCACGGGACTTTCTTTTCTTTCTCCAATTGGATATGCGAGAAAACCAAAAATCCGGCGAAGACCACGGTGACGCGCGATTACTTGGCGGCGATTACCGACTCCGACTTTCGTTTTTGGTGAGGTACTTTAGATTTGCAATTTTACGGTTATGTCAAAAGACCAATCTTGCAATTTGATTCGCCGAGAAAAATAGATGTCGTGGACAAAGAACAATCGTGTAGATTTTGAACTCCGATTACGCGTTTTCGATGTTTTGGCATGGGCTCGAATGAGATTTAATTGCCGACTTGGTCTGAACCTTTTGATGTAAATTTTGACGGCTAACTCACGGTGGATTGGATCAGAGAAGATTGGCACGGTAGCTGCGGTGGAAAAGATTGGAACGGGGGTTTGTCAAAGCCGTGATTTTTAACTTTCTGTTTGGTTTAGTGAGATGGGTAACAAAGATGAAATCTGCTGGTAGGCCTCAATCTGGCTTTGATGCAAAACACAGATTGACAGCCCTCCTTCTAGCGCCAAACTGTTTGTTCCGAATTTTGCTCCGCCACAAACCGTCGTGCACTCTGTCGTTGACCTGCAAAACAAAATAAGTGTGAAGGCTTGGGGTACCGCCAAAGCACTGGACGAGTCGGTATGTGTTGAGTTTACTTTGGGCTTTTGAATGCAGATCAGCTTAGTGTGCGTACCTTTGCTATGAAAAGTTTGTGAGACATTTATAAGCGTGATCTTGCCTTCCTCACCAAGGAGGGGGTAAGAAACCCTAGATAGGAATAGGAAACCCCTGGCCACCGCCTTGGTTTTAGGCAAGTCTTCAAAGTCAGCTCTTCCATATTAGGAAAATGGAATGGGGAAAAATCTAGCATTGATTGCTGAATGAATTTTCTTATTTGGGAACTTTCCTCAACTCTTACCTCATTCAAGCTATGGAAGATCGTTCTAAGCCACTTATGGCTGACTGTCGCTCCGCTCTTATCATGTCCGAGCCAATCCAATTTCAAGCACTTCTACTAGAGGATATCCTGATCGACCGAGCCGATCAATCGCTCGAACCCATTACGTCACTTCGGCTCGATAATCAATCCACCGAGTGACTATTTTATCTTGGGCCCTAATGGCGGTCAGTCCACTACAGGTCCGCTTCGACCCAAAAGTGGGAAATTTGTTCATACAAGAATCTTGTTTATTAATTTGAAAATGTGTCACATATAGATGGAGCTGGGTTATGCTAGTTGTGTATATATCTCTTTTTGGCAAAAAAAACTATATTATAGTTTTTATGCTTGCGGGCGTACCACTTTAAATATAAATACGATTTATAATAGAGAAAAATGAATGAAAATATAAAAAATTGAATTTTTTATAGACAAATTATATTAGTTTGTAAATAAAATTCAAACTAAAAGTTCGATAAACTATCTTAAATAAAATAATTTGTCAAATATGATTTCCAATTTATTAAAATCAAAACATTAAAAGCTACAAAATTACTAAACTCTACGAAAACTATAAGGAAAGTTAGAGAAAAATAATTATATAGGGTTTGATGTGCCAGTATGTATCCTCTTCTTGTTGAGTGTTGTCTAGTTTTATAATCTTTAAAATCGATAGAGTTAATTTGATATACACCACAAACGGTTGTGAGATAAGAATAAAAACTTATTGATAGCATTTATCATACCCAACGTGAACACAATCTGGTTGATGACAAATTTGATTTGATTTGATTTTCTTAAATTGTAAAACTTTTCTAAAATTATCATTTATAATCCTGGCCGTCGTCTTTTAATATTAGAAATTATCAAAATGTCATTGGTTCATTCCCCTAAAAAATTCATGTCAGCCGTTGTAAAATATATTAGGCCAATTATTCCATCAATCCTGATAAATCACCGACTAAATATATTTTTTACAAAATTATCAATTTGCTCATGTTTGGTCTAGTCAATCAATCTCACCCCAACCAGTTTCACTTTAGTGTTTGGCCAAACTAGTTCAGCTAGAGCCTGTGGAGTGTGGTCCGTTCAATGTCTTTGACCAAAATAATTTCTCACCCATACAATCAATTTCTCGTCCATCTATTCAATTTCTTATCCATCCAATCAAGTTCTCGCCCATCCCATCAATTTATCATCCAGCAAGTTAATTTATTGCCCAGCTAACCAAATATTGTTTAGCTAGTTAATTTGTCATTCATCAAGATAAATTGACTAGTTAATTTGTCATTCATCAAGATAAATTGACTAATTTTATCTATCTTTGGCCAACCTTATCCAATCATAGTTAACCTCATTATTGGCCAACCTCATCCGGCCAATCATCATCATTGACCAACCTTATTTGGCAGCCAAGTTAAGAACTGATAAAAAATACTAGTTCAAACAATATCATACATTTATGTTATATATATATAGGTTTTGTTTTTTTAATAATGTTGTATATATTGGTTTGGGTCTCACTAACAGAATGTGCACAAGTAATTTTAGAGATATTAATGCAACTATATGATGGAACTAAACTTAGAAATACTAAACTCATCAAGAGAGTCGTCGAATTAAACTTAAATACTAAATTTATATAAATAAATCATGGGTTTGATTCCAATAAAAATAAATAAATAACATGTACTTTAAATTATATTTCAAATGTATCTATTGCAAAATAATATCCAAATGCATCAATGAATTTTTGGAAATTTATTTAGTAGGATGTTCAAAAACCAACAAGCATGCACATTAGTGGATTTAATTAATTTGTATACAAGTTTGGTAAAATAAAAAGGAAGAATTATTTCAAATATAACAAAAGAAAACCATTTTGTTTGGAAATTTCAGTGGCTATTCTTTAGCATAACATGATGACAAATATAAAACATATATATATGTTGTACGTCTGTACCTATTTGTACAATTCCAACAACCGCATAATTTTTACCACCGGTAAAACAGAGAAGACAATTTAATGGCAAAGAAAAACAGAAGCTGTTTTTAATTGTCATTAGTCAAAACCCACGTGAACAGCTACCCATTTTACCACAAACTGACCTTTCTTTCTTTCTTTTCTTTTTATTGTGAATTTCACTTAATTAATGTGTCTCTTTCATTTATCATCAATTGGGAAAGTAATCATTTATTACCAAAAATAAAAAAATTGGAAAAGTAATCATTTAGCATTGGATCTATATGTCTTTCTTTTGTCCTTCCAATCTCCGTTCAATATGTAATCGCACCTCCATTTAACATTCCTTTGGTTGATGGGAGGGATTGAGGAGGAAAAGGAATGGGAGAGATGGAAAATGCGGTGATCGTTTAGTAAAAGAAACAAATATAGAAAGGGGATGAGAAGATGGATGGAGAATCCAATTCAATTTTAAATTAATTAATCAAATATTAAAAAAATTATAGAAAAAATTTTTAATAACTAATTAATAAATTTATAATAATTAATAAATTTATAATTACATTTAAATTTTCCATTATCATTTTCTTTCGTAATATACCTAATCAGTAATATAATCCACTCAATCTCTCCCAAACTCTCCCCGTCCTTCAGCCTTCCCGTCCAATTCAGTTTATTCTTCGATGTCATTCTTCTTTAATCTAATCAAAATTTTATCTTTGTGCATCACCATTAAACTAATTAAATCTATATTTTGAATAACAAAACACGTACAACTCTGGATCGAATACAAAAGATCATCTCACTCATCTCTGCTTGCTTGCATAGACCGCCCAACCTCCTCCTTCACTCTTCCTTCCTTCATAATAATAAAAAGATTGGAAACTTATAAGATATAATTATTATTTATTCATTTATTTAATTATTGTTATTTGTGTATCTGTATATATGTATGTGTTTTTTAGTGAATTTCAAATTTTTTTTTGGTCAATGTATGTATGTATTTTTTTTTGTTATTATTCGTTCTGACATTTTATATGCATTTAGTTTTTGCTTAGAAAATAATGCTACATTTCATACAAGTTATTTATTTTAACAGCTACAAAGATGAATTTCCTCTTGATAGTTATTATTTATTTATAAAAGTATTTTCTTTTATTTAATAATTTTATTAATTAATTAAACAAGTTGTGAAATAAAATGGTGAAGCAGCCTGTCGAAGACAGTTAGAGTTTTATTTTTATTTTTGCAAACACAGTTAAGAGTTCAAACTAATAAGAAAAAGAAAAACTATTTTCAATTTAATTTATTTATTTTTATTTTGCTTGTCTGGAGTAAAAGAGTTAATTGCATGTGAGTCAAAAGAGTTAATATGACGCTGAAGCAAAAATTGGTAAAGCAAAGAAATACACTGGTAAGCAAAAATTGCTATAGAGTTTTTAATTATAGCATTTGTCTGTATACCAAATACACTACTGAGCATACCAACCCTTCTTTTCGCCAACTACCAAAAATTGCATTACAATTACTTAAATCATTATCGATTGAAGATCATTTCAGTGTCCAAGTAGTTCATTTGAGTGTCTAAATGGAACTAAAAATCAATCAATCAGTGAATCAACGTGGAAATTAAGACGAAGACCTGGATCTGGAAACGCCAGGTAATAGAGGGTTTTTTATTCAGTCAGAATCTGATAGCCGGGCCTACATGAGTTTTAATTAGTAAAGACGTAATTCAAGGACGAGACGAAGAAATTAAACAGTTTTTCGTTTGTTTATATTTGCAGGAAGCAGCCAGTCATATATGATTGTAGCACCACTAAGTGCAATTATATATCAACGTGGAAAAAATAATAATAATGACTTTTACTGTTAAGGTGGGTTTGTTGATCAGTCACTACAGATGATTTAAAAAAAACCCCAATTTTAAAAATTAAAATGTAACCTGCACCTCATGTGAAGTAAATAATAATAAAAGGTGAGCACTGATTAAAATATTATTAATTGATTAAATATTAATATCATAGAGCAGCATTTTCCAGAGCCTCACTAATCTCATTGGTCCTCGGCAAACCGTCTGTATAATAAGGCTAGTACATCTCCACACCCCCCCACGCCCTTTATATATATACAAAATTGATAAACCAGAAGGTCCTGAGCTTCCTAGCTACCACAAGACCACGTGACTGGACCTAACCTTATAAGGTCATAATTAAAACAACGCATACGTAGCCTAGCAAGCTTATATATATATAAGACATGGTCTCACACCTGTTGCTGTGCACCATAAGAAGTCTAATCGAGTAAACTTCTTCTGCACTTGCAAGTAGTGGTTTGGTTTTGCTTCATAATTTTTATCTTGCCGCCATGGCTCTTCAATTTTTGCTTCTCAGAGAAATTGCCACTGCGATTCTCATCTTCTTCATTACTCGCTTTTCCATTCGCTTTCTCTTCTCCAACAAGCAACATTCCAAGAAGCTCCCTCCTGGACCTAAAGGCTGGCCTGTGCTCGGTGCTCTTCCACTCCTCGGCTCCATGCCACACGTGACCCTAGCGAAAATGGCGAAGAAGTACGGACCAGTAATTTACCTTAGGATGGGGACCTGTAACATGGTCGTGGCCTCCACCCCAGACGCTGCCAGAGCTTTTCTTAAAACCCTAGACTTGAACTTCTCTAACCGTCCGCCGAATGCCGGTGCCACCCACTTGGCTTATGACGCACAGGACATGGTGTTCGCCGACTACGGTCCAAGGTGGAAGTTGCTGAGGAAGCTCAGTAACTTGCACATGCTCGGCGGAAAAGCTCTGGACGACTGGGCTCACGTACGAGAGGTCGAGCTCGGTCACATGCTGCGAGCCATGTACGACTCGAGCAAGCGAGGCGAGCCGGTTGTGGTGCCGGAGATGCTGACGTACTCCATGGCCAACATGATCGGCCAGGTGATACTGAGCCGGCGAGTTTTCGTGACGAAAGGTTCCGAGTCGAACGAGTTCAAGGACATGGTTGTGGAGCTCATGACCTCCGCTGGGTTCTTCAACATCGGCGATTTCATACCGTCGATCGCGTGGATGGATTTGCAGGGAATTGAGCGTGGGATGAAGAGGTTGCACCGGAGATTCGACGTGCTTTTGAGGAAGATGATCGACGAGCACACGGCGTCTGCCCACGAACGGAAAGGGAAGCCGGATTTTCTCGACATCGTTATGGCTAACCGGGAAAATTCCGAAGGCGAGAGACTCAGCATGACCAATATAAAAGCACTCCTCTTAGTATGTTTTCTATTTGCTACTGCTTGTTTTATTATTATTATTATTATTATTATTTTATTATTGTTATTTAATTAAATATTTATGCGTATATTCCAACTCACTCTAATTTTTCACTGTTATTCATGCATTGGACTTTTTTTGTACTTTCCTCTTCTTTTTTTTGATGGGATGATACGCTCAATGCATTAAAAGTGATATACGGTTGAAATTAAAATAAAATATTAAATATACAGTTGCCCATCTCCTTAATTATAGGCCTGTGGTGAAGTGTGTGAGTTACATTCATTAAGATTACATGTTTTTTTTTTTTTGGGTAATAAAGATTACATGTTTTTTTTTGGTAATAATAAAGATTACATGTTTTAAGTGTGGGCAAAAACAACAACTTTCCTATCAAATAATTTCTATATATGTTGCGAGTGAAAGTGAATAAATTAATTATAGATGTTAATTAACCAAGTTTTGTTTCGTACAATTTTGATAGAACTTGTTCACAGCCGGGACAGACACATCCTCAAGCATAATCGAGTGGTCACTGGCGGAGATGATGAAAAACCCAACCATTCTCAAGAAAGCTCATGAAGAAATGGACAGGGTTGTAGGCAGGGAACGTCGTCTTCAAGAATCAGATCTACAAAAACTTCCATATCTTCAAGCTATTTGCAAAGAGACTTTTCGAAAACACCCATCCACACCTCTAAACCTACCTCGCGTCTCTACCCAAGCTTGCGAAGTGAACGGCTATTACATACCAAAGAACACCAGACTGAGTGTCAACATCTGGGGAATTGGTAGAGACCAGATGTTTGGGAAAACCCATTGCAATTCACTCCGGAGAGGTTTTAACCGGAAAAATGCGAAAATCGATCCCCGTGGGAACGATTTCGAGCTTATTCCTTTTGGAGCTGGAAGGAGGATATGTGCCGGGACTAGAATGGGGATTGTACTGGTTGAGTATATTTTAGGCACTTTGGTTCACTCTTTTGATTGGAAATTACCAGCTGATGTGGTGGAGTTGGATATGGAGGAGTCCTTTGGTCTTGCTCTTCAAAAGTCTGTTCCTCTTTCTGCTTTGGTTAGTCCGAGACTTCCATTAAGCGTTTATGCCCCTTAGTTCTTGAGCATATGCAATATTATTATTGCTCTGTTCTAAAATAAAACTTCCAATATTAATTATTGGCTACCAAGCTTACCATATATATATATATATATTTATATATATTTATGGGTTTTGTGTGTTTGGAGAAGCAGCTAGTGCTTGCTCGCTTTCTTTTTTGCTTTCTTTTACTACTGTCTTTTTACTTCTGTTGTAAAAAGTTGAATATGAATAAGATTAACATTACCATGTGCTGGTGCGCCTATTTATGGCCGATAATGGACCACACTTTTCATTGGTTTAGTAGATTTATTTATGTGCTAAGTTAAAATTTATGGTTAATTTGATTTTATTAGTTTCATGTATGTTGTAAATTACAAGTTAAAAGTATATATAAGTTGAAGTTTTTGTTTTTTCTTTCTCATTGAATTTTCATGTGTTAGTGGATGGAAATTGTAATCTAATCGGATATATAAATATATGCTGTACTCTCTGTCTCTTAATTTTCACACTGTCACATCGTATAAGAAATTTTAGTAGAAATCCAAAAATTAAGTAAAACGTCGTTATTTTTAGATAGAGAAGAATTTGCTACCTGTAGTATAACCACACTAATAGACGACCATGCGTGATTATAGGAAAAAGTTCAAACAAACGATTAAATTAAGAAACATGAGTAGGTGTCTTTTTTTAATAGGCAATATGCATGTTTTATATGCAATTCTCTTTGTTTATCTCTTTTCGTCAGTTTTTGCCCTGACTTTCTGTCTAGAATATGCTAATTTTCTCGCAATTTCCCAAATCAATAGTAATAATAATAATGCTGCTTGTTTCGTCGCTATATGTGGTTTGGAGCTTGGTAGAGTGCTCCAGGAAAAAGACTTTGTTACCGCTCCTGTACCATCATGGTAGACTGTAGTAACACGCCGCAGGGAATCTTATAACATGGTTCAAAAGTACCCCCGAGGTTTTTTCGCCGCCCAGCTCGTTCAAGAAAATAAAAGAAAAAGACAGTACCAAACACCATGCTGGAGGGAGTATTATAACCTGGTCTAAGACAGCCCTACAAGTTGAAACTTTCGTAGCTACATATAAATTATAATTAGGTGATAATACGAGAAAACTTACAGTGATACAGCGGTTGTATCAAAATAAAATATTCCAACAAATACTTAATTATTGTTGTAACCGCAATCCCTCACCAAAAAAAAAATAATAATAATATATAAATTATAATAGGTAAAGTATGTAATTATCAAATGGGTTAATTAAAACTGAAATGATGTTTATTTGGCTGAATAGCAATGCTACTATATATCTACAAAGGTCCATCTTTTTATGCATATTAGCTTTTGTCCATTTCTCTCTCTCATAATAAATTAAGAAACTAGCTTGTTGGCTTGTTTTTATATTACAAGTGTACAGTTGGGAAGGCAAAATGAAAGGTCCCCACTATGTGTCGCTGAAGCTGGGCAAACTGTGATTAATAATAATTCTGTTTTTCTTTCAACACCATATCTGAGAATTCAAGGGCACGAACGGCACCTGAAGATGGGATATATAACTCCTATTAAGCGGTCCTTTTCTTCCATAAAATATAGGGTAATTGGCGAAAATGCCCACCAAAATAATACAAATTTGAAAAATACCCACTTTTCTTAACCCTCAGAAATCTACCCAAACTATCAATTTTACCCTTATCACACTTGTACAATTTGAAGATATTTAGGGACTGCAAAATGGGGTCCCTCCCAAACTAAGGTCTAAAATTTGATTTTTCTTTTTTTACATACTTTGTCATTTCATATATATTTGTATAATTTTTATTTATTTATTGGCATATTTTTTATAAAATACATATTTGTGATCATTTTGGCTGAATCAAATCATTTCGATTAATATTGAATGAGATAGAATTTTTATAAAATGGCGGTCGGACATGCAAAATCGCAGTCCCAGGCCATTTTAAAATTCTATCTCATTCAATACTAATCAAAATGACTTGATTCAAAAGCCAAATGCTCACAAATTAATATATTATATTAAAAAATATGCCACTAAATAACTAAAAATTATATAGCAGATATGAAAGGACAAAATATGTAAAAAAAGAAAAAAATGAGACTTAGGACCTGCAATTTGGCGGGTCGGACCTTCCATTTGCAGGTCCTAAACACAATTTAGGACCTGCAAAATGGTAGGTCCGGCCAAATGCAGGTCCTAAGTCATTTTTTACCTAATTTGTCCTTTCATATCTTATAATTTTTATTTATTTAGTGGCATATTTTTTAATACAACTACATCATTTGTGAGCATTTTGGCTTTTGAATTAAGTCATTTCGATTAGTATTTAATGAGATAGAATTTTTACAAATGGCGGTCGGACCGCGATTTTGCATGTCCGACCGCCATTTTGTAAAAATTCTATCTCATTCAATACTAATCAAAATGACTTGATTCAAAAGCCAAAATGCTCACAAATTGATTTAGTTTATCAAAAATAAGTCACTAAATAAATAAAAATTATACAAGCAGATATGAAAGAACAAAAATAAAAAAAAAAGAAAAAATGAGACTTGGGACTGTAATTTGGCAGGTCAACCTGCCATTTGGAGGTCCTAAATTTACACAAATTTAGGACCTGCAAAATGGTAGGTCCGACCAAATGCAGTTAAGTCTCATTTTCTTATTTTTTTACTACTTTTGTCCTTTCATATCTGCTTGTAGTATTTTTATTTATTTATTGGCATATTTTTTGATAAAACTACATCAATTTATGAGCATTTTGGCTTTTGAATCAAGTCATTTCGATTAGTATTCAATGAGATAGAATTTTTACAAAATGGCAGGTCGGACCTGCGATTTTGCATGTCCCACTGCCATTTTGTAAAATTATATCTCATTCAATATTAATCGAAATGACTTGATTCAAAAGCCAAATGATCACAAATTGATGTAGTTTTATCGAAAAATATGCCAATAAATAAATAAAAATACTATAAGTAGATATAAAAGGAAAAAGTAGGTAAAAAGTAAAAAAATGAGATTTAGGACTGCATTTAAGCAGTCGACTTGCTTTTATTGGTCCTAAATTCACAATTTAGGGCCTGCAAAATATAATTTTTATTTATTTAGTGGCATATTTTTTAATACAATTTGTCATTTTGAATCAAGTCATTTCGATTAGTATTAAATGAGATAGATAGAATTTTTACAAGGCGTGTCGACAGGCCATTTTGCATGTCCGGCCTGCCATTTTGTAAAAATCATATCTCATTCAATACTAATCGAAATAACCTGATTTAAAAGCCAAAATGCTCACAAATGTGTAGTTTATCAAAAATATGACAATAAATAAATAAAATCTACGTAGGTATGAAAGGACAGAAATGTAAAAAATAGAAAAATGAAACTTAGGACCTGCAATTTGGCAGGTCGGACCTGCCATTTTGCAGGTCCTAAATACAATTTAGGACCTGCAAATGAGGTCCACCGCCAAATTGCAAGTCTCATTTTTTCTTATTTATATATCCTTCATACCTACTGTAGTATTCTTATTTATTTATTTTCATATTTTTGATAAAACTACATCAATATGTGAGCATTTTGGCTTTTAAATCAGGTTATTTCGATTAGTATTGAATGAGATATGATTTTTACAAATGGCAGGTCGGACATGCAATTTTACAGATCCGACCTACCATTTTGTAAAAATCATATCTCGTTCAATACTAATCAAAATGACTTGATTCAAAAGCCAAAATGGTCACAAATTGATGTAGTTTTATAAAAAATATGACACAAAATAAATAAAAATTATACAATAGATATGAATAGACAAAGTAGGTAAAAGTAAAATTTACATGTCCTCACTCAAAAATATAGGTTAAATCTACAGATCTTCATTAAGGGTAAAATAGGTATATTCTACCCTTTTGGCAAAAATTAAGAGAATGTGGGTATTTTTCCAATTTATATTAATTTTATGGGTATTTTCACAATTACCCTAAAATATATGGATATATATATATATATATATATATATATATATATATATATATATATATGCCTCTGGACCAAATGATTAGTATTTAATTTTAAAATTAAAATTATAAAAAACTTTTGAAATTTTATTTTATTGACCTCCATTTGGGATTTATTTATTATTATTTATTAGATTATATATGTTTTAACTAATGAAGTAACACTAATAATAATGGCACAAAAATATTTTTCAATTTTATATCCCGCCTATGATGTGATATTAATTCATTAGTTAACAAAAGAGTATAATTTAATAAATGATAAGTAAATACTGATTAAACAGAATTCAATAATAAATTACTTGTAATACCATATCACTTGAAAAATAAAGTTGAAAATCTTATTTTTATCTCCAATTTTATCCACAGAGTAATGCAACCTTTTATATATATAGAATTACTGAAGTGCAATGGCAATGGTAGTTTTAATTGCAGGCAGTGGCATGGGTTCACTGCTTCATATACACTCACTTCTAAGCAGTGCCAAGGTTGGCCTTGAAAACATTCACAGCTAAATTAAAAATATTTTTGAGACCCAAAAATAATAATTATTATGTATTAATAAAGAGAATAATAAAGGAAAATATAATATTAATGGTATCATCTGTACTGGTTAATTTTGTCATCTTTTCACAAACAAAAAAATTAATTTCTTCATCTTTATAATATGGAGGTCCAATATTAAACAGTACTGATCATTAACAAATGATAATAAGAATAATAATTTCATCGACTGTTACTATCCAACTCATGAATATTCAATTTTTGTTTGAAGATATGTAGGACCCACCTTGAAGTATAAAAGAAATATTCCTAACAACCGCAAGAAAAAATACGAACCTTTTGCAACATTTAATTGGCAATATTTATGTTAATTGATTATTTATTTTGAAACATGGTTTTCCGCAATAGTCCTTGTATGTACATTGTGTTATAGGCTGACTCATTGGATATTTCGCCTCACTGGAGGTGTGTTGCAATGGTCATTGCACTTTGCAAATAAAGGAAAAACTTCGTATTCTAGGATGCTTTCAGATCTTGAGTTGTGTCACATAAGTATAAATATTTATAAATTATTATATAAGACAATTTCAAGGCAGTATATACATCGGAATACCGAGTTTTTCCCAAATAAAGCACCATGAAAGGAAGTGACGTGAGACAAATTTTATTTTGTCCAAACGTTTATTTGCTCCTTTCAGATTAGGCGACATATGTTTTACAATTAGCAGCGACCACAAAAAGTTGTCATTGATGTGAATTCTCAAATTGTTTTTGAATTTGTTTTGTATATCTTTTAAAAGACAACTTTACCATTAATTTCTAAATAGATAATATATATTTTAATTACTTTGAAAGCCTATAAATTATCATTATTAACTAAATACTAATGGCACCCGGGGTATGACTTAGCTGAAAGAAAGCTGATCGGTCCATTATATTTATTTATGAAAATTATAGTTCGAGTCTTGACAAGTTCTGTTATTACCTCAGGTGTATTCAGTCTTATTTGAAGTGCCAAGTGAAGAGTTATCTTATTTGAAACGACAAATAAAGGAAGATCTGTAAAAGAGCTAAGATAGCTATTCTAGACTCTAATAAAACTGAAGCAGTAAGAAGATTCTACCTTGATAAGATCCACATCGAAACTTTTATTTTTTATTTTTACCAAAAACTAAATACTACGGAAATGAGAATAAAATTTCTTAAAAAATTAATTTTTGGAAAATTGTATTCCGGGTATCAAATTCCTTTCAAAAAGTGACAATTACCAAATGGGGCATGATAACAAGTTGTAAGTTGGACTAAAAAGGTTTTCGAGTCCCCAATATTTAATAACCCAAGTCATCACCCTTAAAACAAAGATATATGGATATGTCATACTAAACTTTCAATTATATTAAAGCCACCCACTCATTTATCAATTAATAATACGGCGGCATTTGATTGACTTCTATATATAATTTGCATATCTCATATTTTATAATTTTGTTAAAGCTGTCACAATCACATTAGCTGTAAATGAGTTGGTGCAATACTCTGCAATGGACTAAGAAGGGCTATAATTTATTTTAGTCCAATTAAACGTTAGGAGGAAATAAAATTATTTTTAGATTAGACAATGTTTGTCTAACCTTTTAAAACTTGGGGAATATGATTTTAATCGGTAACAAAAAAATTCATGGGTTTCAACGGGACTAAGCCCATTAACCACTATTGAATGAGGTTGATCATAGTTGACCTTTGTTGATTAGTATTGACTTTATTGACCAGCATTGACAGACTATTGACCTATATCAACCAGAGTCGATCCACTTCAAACATTGAAATATCACCGTAGTTTGGCTAAGTGCAGCATTTTATCCATATTTTTAACTTATTTTTATTTTTATTTTTATTTATGGGAGTCAAAATGTACTAATGATCCAAACTAGTTGATGGCTCCGGTTTTCGAATTCGACGGTCGGAACCTTTTTTATTATTAAATATATTAATTAATTAATATATACAGTTTAAATTAAATTAAATATTAATAAATAAATATATTTATTTTAAATATTTTTTTTAATTTGTAAGTTTTAATTATTTTATTCGTAATAATAAAATAATTAATAGTTAAATTGGGAAAAAAATATTAATATATAGAAATATAGATTGATATAAAAAATATATTTAATAAATATAAATTAAATATGCAACTCAAATAAATTGAGTACCAACTGTCCATGATCACCAAAAACTTTATTGACGAGATCATGATTGTCGTCTTATTTTCTATGAGGATTTGAAAAAACCAATGCGGTTGTCGTTTACAAATGTAAGCTTTTAACGACGGTTACATGTGGTCAATATTAAATTTTTTTTATTTTTAATTAAAATATATTTTAACAGTTAAATCTTACCATCTAATCGTTAGATGGTAATTTGAACATCAGACGGTAAAAATAAATAAATAAATTTATAAAATTTCAATATACATATTATATTTGATGTGGAAGTTTGAGATATCTTAATAATTAAATTTAAAAGGGCAGTCTAAAAAAACAGCTGGATTCAACCGTTGAATGGTGATCTAACGGTCCAATCAACCATTAGACAGTTCAAAATAAATAAATAATTTTATAAAATTTTAATACACATACCTTATTTGATGTGGAAGTTTGAGAGATCTTAATAATTGAATTTAAGAGGACAATTTCAGAAAAGACTTTAAGAGAAAATTTAATAAGAGAATTTGAAAGAACAGTTTGAGAAAGAAATTTAAAATCAGAAAACAAAATAAGAGTTTTATGATTTAGAATTTGCCAAATGAAAATAAAATATTATATAATTTATACGAGATTTTGAAATAAATAAAAATAAATTATAATAATTAATAAAATGAGACATTTGATAAAGATAATAATAGTAAATAAAAATTTAAAATTAATAAAAAATAATATAATAAATATATAGATAACAAAAATATATTTTAATTATGATAAAGTATAAAAAAAAATTAATTATTTTATTAATTTCATCCATATATATATATATAGGAGTGTTATTATGAGCGCCTTCGCTCATTATAACGTGCGCGACAGACAGAAGTAGTATGTTTCACGTTAATTTTTTAAAATATTTTTTTACTATTCACGTTAGTTTTCAAAATGTTTTTTTCACTTAAATGGTTAGCCTTCTCTAATTTTTTATATTTTTTTCTTTGAAATCAACTCAGCCCCTTCCCTGGTTTTCGCTCCTTCGCCATAGCCCCCGCGTCGCCTCAGCCCCTTCCCTCGCCATAGCTCCGTCGCCATAGCTCTTTTTTTCTTTTAAATCGAGTCAACCTAACACTTCCCTGGTTTTCGCATCAGCCCCTTCCCTCGCCATAGCGCCCTCACCAGCCCGCGTTTCCTTAGCCCCTTTCCCTCACCATAGCCTCCTCGTCAGTCCTCCTGGACCTTTTACACCTACTTATGGTGGCTATAGATCTTTCCATTCTATTGGAAATTACATTTCCATTCCTCAACGACCTTAATACGCCACCCTTCTGCGCACTTGTACCCCGGAATGGAAGAAGAAGGCCCAGGAAAAATAACGTGGCATTGGAGGAAGATGATCTTTGAATAGACCTGGATGGTGTATAAGAGAGAGAAAACACTTTAAAAAAAGTCCATTTTTCTTTTGTCTGAAACTACATTATTTAACCCAACCATGTATTATTTTAATGCTCAACCTAAATTTTTCGGCTGCTTGAGACTTACTAGATTATGTAAAAAAAAAAATTCTATTTATTAATTAATAATATTTTAGATTGACTAGCACCATATAATTAATAATATTTCTCTATCTTTTCATTTATTGCTTGTTTTGTTCTTCTACTTTACAAGTGGTACAGGGTATAGCGTTGGTGATGGATTCATTCCATTTTATCACCAAATCCAATTATGCTTCACCAAAAAATAAAACTAAATCCAATTATGCACCTCACATAATTAGAATGCTTATGAGATTGGCTGGTTTAGGTCGTTAAGCAGAATTGTAATGAAACTTTGTGAGAATTTATTTCCATAATTATGTTTCAGAATGTAATTTTGTATTAAATTACTTGTAAGAGATGTTGATGAGAATATTTAATCCTTATAATTCATAATGATGTGTATTTTTTTCTTGGCTAATTTAATATAATATCTTTCATTATGCCAAGATAAACACAATGAAGTTGGAATTTAATCATAAATCAGAAAGGGATAACTACAGGGCTAACGTCATATACATCATGCTGGAAGTAAAACAACTACTACTGAAGGAGGGGGCCAAAACTCTTGCTAACAACCTCACTTCTCAGACCCAGTTTAAATGTACAAAGAGGAATTTACAAAGAGCATAAGTTTTACATGAACAAATAGAAATTTACAAGGGAAAAAAATACCAAAAACAGACAACAGTGTTTTGACGAATGTTTACTTGCATAATTCATCGTCAGTCGTTGATTCTAAATCAATAATGTTGCAATCTATTGTAGACCTACAAACAACAATAAAATTTCAGGGTTATGCATAAAAAAAGACAAGTTAGATAATATTAATTTCACTCTCCTATGTTATTGTCAAGTTAATTGGTTTGAAAATTTATAAAATTACTTTTCAGTCAACTTAAGACAATTCCTTTTATCATGTGCTTGCCCTCGAAGTCCACATCCTCGACAAAGTCTCATCTTTGAAATTGCAATCTCTTTTTCAGATTTAATTTTTTTTCCACATCCTTTTGATCTCACTTGTAAAGGATTATTAATACTTGTGGGCTGCTTACCGCTTGTGTTAATTGATTGTAGCACAACATTCCTACTTCCATTAATTTCCTTAATTTTTTATGTATCACTTCCAACTCATTGAAAAGGAGACTACAACCTTCACTAGTGAGAGATGCACCATCAATTCTGAGAAGCTAAATGAGATAGACTTGCATGTCGTGTCATCAATGGCATGCCATCTAGATCATTCATTTGTTGTCCATAGTTATCTGACACTCTAATTTTCGCATCTTTTGTCCATCTCTTTAGATTGTATTTAATTGGTAGGTATGTAACTTGTTTAAAACGAAACAATGCAAACATATGCCTACAAGGGATTCCCTTGAATTCAAACTGCATCAGCAGAAACAACATCTGATTGCTTGTTAAAATTAACCTTTCTACATCTTCTTGCTGAATTTTGCTCATTAGGCCTCTGTACACTATAAACAATAGTCTCATCATCCTCATATATGTTATTTATAGTGTAAGCAGTACTTTCAAAAATCTCCTTTTGGAAAAGAATGAAATTCCTCTTGGTATATACTTCCATCATTTGTTTCTCCATAGCCCACAAAGATTTCAATTTTGGTTTCTCATTAAGATCGACATAATCTGCAACTAACTCCTCATGTCACTGATGACTAAAAGCTCTATTAAAACGGTTAATGAAACCCATCAATTAATTCCTCTTGGAAATGTATTTCTTGAAAAACGAATGTGCACTTTCAGCTATTTGACTACTTGACATTCCAGCACTAAAAAATTTATTGACATATGCAGGAATCTATTTCTCATGAATCGCATACAATTCACCCAACCATTCATTGTCTTGAAAATTAGTTTTACTTATCAAATCCACCCAACATGCTTCAAATTCTTCGACTGTCTCAGAGTTAAATATAACATCTTTGAATGAATGGTAATTGTCTCGGTACACTACCAAGTCAATTTTTACAGAAAACTTAGTCAAAATGTGTCATATGCAATAACGATGAACAATCGATGGAAAAACATGGGCTATAGCCTTCATCATTACGGGATCTTGATCAGTAATAATGACTTGAGGTGCACATTTTGACATACAATCCAATAACTTATTAAATAACCACCTAAATGATTCTGTTTTTTCATCACTTAGAAAAAGCACATCCAAAAATAATGGTTTGACCGTGATGATTTACTCCTGTTAGTGGAGCAAAAATCATACCATACTTATTTGTATAATACGTTGTATCAAGCACTACAACATCACCAAAACTAGCGTATGCTCTCCATGCAATAGGATCTGTCCAAAAGCATCTCACAAGTCTATTTGCTTCATCAACCTCACAGTCATAAAAAAATGAACAATCTTTTCTTTTTCAAAAGAAAAAAATTCTACTAAGTTGTTTGCATCAAACTCTCTTTCCTCTTCCATCAATTGTTTATTATAATTCCTAAAATCCCTTTCAGTGCAACCAATATTTTATGGACCACCAGCTTCAATCTCCATAATTCGAATTTGTTGGCATGTCGGTATGTTTGTAGTTGAGAGTTGTTGATTCAAAGCTTTTTTTGCAACTGATACACTCCTATGTGACCTTAGTAAATGTACCTTCGTAGGAGTGCTAAGACTATGATTATGCTCCTCTACAAACTTACTAACTACCCAATTCGAACCTATTTGTCGCTTCACCAATGTTATCTTCATCTTGCAGCTGATCGAACTACTCTTCTATTCCTTTCATATGTCCGTGGGATGGAATCTTTCAACTTTGTTCCATAAGAGTCATCTGTTTTTCCTTCCTTCAAGCAAACAAACTGTTTCCATACCAATTCATTGAAATTCCATACAAACTTTGGGTTTTTTTTCTTCCGAAACTTGTAGAGTAAAATGCTACTTGAAGAGCTAACGACATAATTAATAATATAACATAATGCACACATAATTTAGAGAAAACAACACAATACCAGAGCCATCTAACACGTGGATGTTGTATATACATTCATATGAAAAATGATTCAAAATCTAACATATGTTAATACACAGCTACAAACCAGTATAATAGAAAGCGATATTCAAATTTTTCTTTCATTCATTTCTAGTTCATTAGTTATAATTTTACAATGTAAATGCCAACTACAAACATCAAATGTGGACTTAAAAAAATTCTGCTTTCTTAACTGAAAAGAGAGCTTGTCGATAGTAAAATTTAACAGCGATGGCTTAGACCCGTGCAACGTCGACGGAAGAGGAGCAGAGCATAACCTTTAGAGGACCCAAACATGTCACAAAGAGAATGGTCAGTGACAATGCGGTTTACAAACACAAACAGAGAAGATGAGCATGAGAAAACTATAATACGTAATCAAATATAATAAACTTATAGAAATTAAATTAAATTTAGTTGGAAAAAAAAAAGAGATTGATCTGGATAAGATAAAGATAGAACCTTTATGATAGGTTGGTGACTTGCAATTTCGATGGAGGCCCAGATTTGACTGCAAATGGAAAATCCAAGCTTTATAGATAATCGTTCCTTGCAATTTCGACGGAGGCGAAGTAGGCTAGCGAGGGCGCTATGGCGAGGGAAAGGGGCTGAGGAAACGTGGGCTGGCGAGGGAGCTATGGCGAGGGAAGGGGCTGATGTGAAAACCAAGAAAGTGCTGAGATGGTTTGTAGGCCCCACATATTAATTTTAGAATTGGAAAAAACATGTAAAAAGTATAAAATAAAGAAAGCCAAAATTGCTGAATAGTTTGCCTTTAAATCAGACAACATAATTGCAAGGCACAACGTATAAGCCTTTTGGCTTTTCTTTTTATGAGCTTTGACCTTATTTCTTTTTTCTTTTTCTTTTTTTCACTTAAATATTTTACTTTGGTTTTGATCTTATTTCCTTTAAAAAGATAACAGTAAAAAGATAACAGTAAATAAACAGTAAAAAATATTTTAAAAAATTAATGTGAAACAAACAACTTCCGTCTATCGCGCATATTATTACGAGCGAAGTCGCTCATAATAACATTCCTGTATCTATATATATATATACACACGTATGCATAAGTGTTGATCCATAAAACCTTAATTGTGGCAAAAAGGCCCAAAGTAAAACAGACTCATCTTATTAAATATTATTATATGGGATCTTAAGAGTTTGGAGCCGACCATAATTAATGAACCCACATGGTTTCTTGGAAATGCAAATCAAAATTTATTTTAATTATGATAAAGTATAAAAAGAAAATATTTAATTATTTTATTAATTTCACCCCTGCATGTATAAGTGTTGATCTAAAACCTTGATTATGTTAGATCCATAAAACCTTCATTGCGGCAAAAGCAATGCCCAAAGTAAAACTGATTCATCTTATTAAATATTATTATATGGTATATTAAGAGTTTGGAGCTGACCATAATCAACGAACCCACATGGTTCCTTGGAAATGCAAATCAAAGTTTGCCTAAATTGAGTCGTGCACCCCAAAAGTCTGGCGCGCTAAAAGTTCCTGTCGACTTTCCACATGGCAACACATGAGAATCTTAGTATACTAGCAGATTTGACAGACTTAGGCCACTCACAAGTTATCAGACCACCAAGGGCACTAATGCTTAAGTTGGGACAAGTGTCATGATCAGAAGGGAGGATTCATTACCAAATGTCACGCATGCAGTAGCCCTCCAACCATTATATAAGGTGAGTGAGGGGATTCTTGGAACCATTAGGGCTTATTGGCATTTTGTAAGAGCTCTCAGCCCCCAAGCACTATACAAGGTGAGTGATGACTTGTCTCTGGGACACTTGGAACCATTAGGACTCATTGGCATTTTGTAAGAGCTCTCAACATTTGAGTTCTCCATATAAGCCATTTTGCCCTCAACACTTGAATTCTCCGTAAAAGTCATTTCCTCTCCAAGAGAAGAGCCACCTCCTTCTAACCTAACACAAATACTTTGTTGCCTACTACCATGCTAATTGCGGGTTAGAGGGTGCGTACCGGTAGTAATACGGGCACACCTGCTAACTTTCTTATATTTTCTCAAGTATTCCTCTTAATAATTTTTCAATTTAGACCACTGGCACGCTTGCTCACAGCATGATCCCATAGAAGAACGCCTTTCCAAAAACACTTAATTCCCACTTGAACATCAATTGAGAAAGAGACCAAAATGACAGTACAAATCTGTGTGACAATAATAGTAATTGTAATTAGAGAATAAATTTAGCTTTGTAAATAAAGAGAATTAAAATTTACTCTCCATTTTAACTTAATAAAATAAAGGATTTAGACCCATATTTTTCATGATTGAACCTCTAGAGTATGAGTGGAATGAAAAGTGTAGGAGATGCCCTCAATTTCTTGGAATATGTACATATTGGTGTCCATGGTCAAGTTAGGTAACTAAGCATACATATATAATATTAATATCTCCTAATCAGGTCCTACCTTCAAGTTTTTATTTTTCAATTATTTATAGGCTTATTCCTTTTCTTTCTCTTCTTTCTTCTTTTTTTTTTAACATGCATAATATTATTATATGATTACATATAACGCTACATTTACTTTTTTGACCGTCCGATTCAGTCTGTCATGATCCCAAATAAATGGACGTCAGTTTTCACCCAAAGGAAATAAATAATACGGAAAATATTCCCTCTTTTATTTTTTTTGAAGTAACATTTGTAGAAGAACATTAAGCAGATTATAACAAAGAAAAATAAGCGCCCAAAAATATATAATTAATAGCGTAGTTATAAAGTATAAAAGACTTTAATTCTCAACATTCAATAAAATCCGTTGAAAAACATAACCTAGAAACCATGTGATTGAATCTCAGTAAACGAAATATATAATAATAACATAAAAAATGCATATCTTAAAATTAAAAAAAATATATATAATAATCAAATATTCATAGACTGAGGGAGAGATCTAATTGAACCTGAGGCTCCTCCTCCACAAGAGTATGATCACGATCATGATCACCAAAACCAGCAGGATTATTAATAGTAGTATTAGCATCAGCAGAAGCATTATCACTTGCCGGAGATCCACTACCGACAACGACATTGTTACCGCGGCAGCGCTGCAGATTCGGAAGCACCATAAATCTCTCTGCAGAAGCAGCTGGCTGTGATGAAGAGTTCATGATAATATTGTTCATGGGGCAAGGGTTGATCACCATTACGTTCCTCTGCTGAACAATATTTATAATGGTTATAACTGGCATTTTACGGGGTATATAAACTCCAGAGACGCCTAGGGTTTGAGTACTAGTAGTATTAAAAGGAACTGAACGATGGGACAGATTTTGCCTCCTAGCCATGGCCATGTTAACATGACTGCTAGGGTTTTGCTTGGCAAAAGGAATATTAATGGAACTAGTACTAATACTATTATTACAGCTAGCCCTCATCCTGTAATAATAATTAGTAGCAACAAAGTTGCGGACGACTAGCCGGCGACGCAGTTGATTCTGCAGTACTATTCCAGGCAGTTCGTAGTTGACGTCGTCATTGAATGTGTTGGAAATGGAAGAAGAAGTAGGCCTCGAGTTGTAGGGGTGAAAACGATGATGATGATGATGTGCCATAGATGCAGTAATAATGGTGAAGCTATAGCTTTGGATCTCTCTGATTTGTACGGTAGAGAAAAATGGTGAGGTGTGATAATATTTATAGGGAATGGGAAGGAAGAAAATTTCCCAATTTGTGGGACTCAGTGTTCGGTGAATCTTTGTTTTGTTTATGGAAGGAGACCTTGATTGACAGCTCACAACATATATTATTTGGGAATTATAATCTGGATATCTAATTAATCCAATAATTTTTGCTGATCACGCTAATAAAGTTCATTATTATTGTTTGGTGAATAAGAAATCAATAATGTTATGCCCACTAAAATGTTTACTACCATTTCATTACTAAAGTGATGTGATAATTTTACGTGACTACTTAAGTAGTTCATTTAAATTTTTATTTTTATTTTATTTTAAATTTTCATTTTCTATATTTATGAAGTATATTAATTATCAATCAATTAGCCCGTTACACTTCAACTATCATCACATCAATTGATATTTAGTAAAATTTATTGGTGACTATTGTATTACTAATAAAAATATATTCTTTGGATCAATGAAGGTTCACGAGTTTACACATTAAGTAGGTCTTCTTCTTTTTTTTTCTTTTTTTTTTTTATTATAGCTGGAGATTTGAGAATTTTTATAAATATTTTGTATGATATTATGCTTAAAAAAAGAATAAATTTTATTTTTGTACCAGGCTTTAATGATTTTGTTTCATACTTTAAGTTGTCATGATCAGTTTTGGAAATATATATACATATATATATATATATATATATTAAATTTATTAGTTATATATTTCATTGTTCCATTTCATGAGGTTATAATTGAAATGTGTATTTATGTAAAAGAAAATGAATAAAATTATGATATAATTGATCGTGAGGCTCATTTGGGAATTATAAACTGGATATCAAATTAATCCATTAATTTTTACTGGTCAGGCTAATTAAGTTAATTAGTATTGAATGAGAAATCAAGGATGCTAAGCCCTAACTGAAATGTCTATTTATATAAAAGAAAATTAATAAAATTGTTTAATTTACTTTCGTAATAATAGAAATAAGTAAATATTATATTAAGTTACACACCAATTAAAAATAATGACATAAAATTGAAATTTAGGAACTCATTAATTGAGTTTATTACATGTGGCATAGTTTTAGTGAGTACTATAATTTCTAAAAGAAGACATGCATGCATGTGTCTCTGCAGATTAATTAACAAGTCGAATTTTCAGTTCTCCTTTTTCTTCTTTACATAGATTTTACAAAATCATTTTTTTTTTACCTGGAAAAGTTCAATTTATTTTGACATTATACTTCTTGAAGCTTATTATAAATCATTAATTTACCAGTGAGATTGATTTCTAACGTACTTGTAATTAGTCTAGTTCTATATCATTTTATTAGTGTGTCGTACATATAGGGCTAAGTTCATATTATATATATGGATCTGTCATTTATTAAGAATTTTTTTTTGTGTTCATTAGGATTTCACATTTTCTACCTTTTGGTGTGAAAGATTAATTTCTGTTTTTTTTTTTTTTAATTTCTTTTACTTTAGATATTCATATTTTTTAAAACTATTTGTCCTTAATTAGGTCGGTGATCATCTAACTATATAAACTCCAAAGAAGGAGATATCTTCTCCTTGAAGTGAATGCAAAGCATTGCCACAGAGAAAAGTGGACGTCAATGCAAACGTAATTTGGCCATATAATTAATTATGTGGATTTTCATGGTTTTCAAGGCAACAAATGAGTTGGAGAAGCTTCCGCCTGTATTCTAAATCTTACTCTGATCAACATCAAATTCACAAATTACATGTGATTGGTTTGAATTTTCTTCATGTCACACCAACATACGAAATTAATATGTATTTTGTGTTCAAATATAATGTCAAGTCATAATTTACTTGAATTATATGTGATGAGCCAACAACATGTATGTGTCGTAAACATTTTACAATTAATGAATAGTTTAATTGGAATCATGTTATTTTGTATATATTTTATTAACCAATATATATATATATATATATATATATATATATATATATATATATATATATATAACACTCAAGTTAGGAGTTTCATGTCAGCAAGAGCAATAGGATCTATTTCTAATATTAAAAGTGATCATCGTGAACAAAGAATAAATACAATATTATAAAAAAGACACCCATTCATTTGAAAGAATCCTAATTAATGTAAAAAAGCAAAGGTAATTACATACACCCAATTATGAAATTACATAAGAACCCCTTACACCCAATATTATGTTTTACTTAAGCCTCCCATATCTTCCAGATTAAATCCCTCCTAAATTTTTTTTTCACCAGAGATTCTGTACAAGAAAGCATAGTTCTGCTTCTTCCTCATTGATGGTCCAAGTCCGTTGTTGAGGCAGAGACTTGACGGTTTTGAAATTTTTTCAATTGCCCAGAAACACGTAGAGAGCCAATAATGAATATATAATGTTAATACTAGTTATTACTAACAAATACATCACCACGCCTCTTCTTTGGGTTTGCTTCTGGGTTTCCTTTCTTCATCATCGCCACAAATTCATCGTAGTTGATATTCCCATCCTGCAGATTACGTACGTACCACATGCAACAATCACAAAAGATATGATCTTCTTCTTATTCCTTATTATATATAAATTGATGTAGAAATATTAATAAAATCAAATACTTACGTTGTCAGTATCAACTTCAGAAATGATTTCCTTGATGTCCCTTCCATCGTGCATGCCATATTCACGTAGAGCTTGTTCTAGTTCTTCAGTCGTGATATACCTGGTCATATATATATATGTGTATAATTATATATATATATATATATATATATATGAGCAGCCCTTATAATTTTATAAAATAAAAAGTGAATATCTACGTATTTGTGTTACATATATGTATATAAATATATAAATACCCGCTGTTATCTTTGTCAAAGTGTTGGAAGGCAGTGTAGAGATGTTCTTCTCTGTCCATTCGGTTTAAGTGCATTGTTGCTGTTATAAACTCATCATAATCTATGGTTCCATTTCCATCAGCATCAGCCTATTATTCATTTTAATAATAATTTCATCAAAAATTAAATTACACAAGGACGAACAATAATTCAAATGCACACGGAAAAGAGAAAGAGAGAAAAATGAGTTACAGCTTCCATTAATTGTTTAACTTCCATTTCAGAGAGCCTAGTGCCTTGCTTAGCAAGTCCTTGTTTAAGTTCTTCAAGAGTAATAGTACCACTGTTATCTGTATCTATTCCCTTAAACATCTGTTTCAATCCCATTATTTCTTCCTCTGATAGACATCCAGCTATCACCTGCGCATATTTTCACATTCAGAAACAACCGTTTATTAATATTGGAAAATATTTGTGAATGAATGTCGTTATAAAAACAAAATGTATATATACATCATAATAATTAATAATACATACACGTAGAGCAACTTTCTTGAACTGGTTCATTGCTTTGAACTGTTTGAGCCTATTAAGCACTGCGTTGTCAAGTGGTGTATCTGGTGCTTCACCATCTTCCTTAATCCATGGATGATCTGATCATCAATAACCAATTAATTAAACAAGACAATTGTATGCATATATGCATGTAAGAATCTAATTCTAATGTCTTATTTAATCCCAAATATGTGAATGCACATTATGTAATATCAAAAACTTGTGTTACATCAACTTTAGATTTACCCAAAACTAATTAATTGATACACACACACACACACACACACACTCATATATATATATATATATAATTTATAAACTTACTGAGAACTTGGAAGGCTGTCATTCTCTGCTTGGGGTCAGAATTCAACATCTTCCTTACAAGATCTTTTGCTCCACTAGAAATTGAAGGCCATGGGTCGCTTGTAAAATCAATGTGCCCTCGTAATATAGCGTTGAATATCCCATGTTCCGATTCTGATCACAAAAACATATTTTAATATATCTTTTTCAGTTAACCTACTCTACTCTAACAATTATCAACTATAAAAGAAAATGACATAAAGCATTAAAAAAAAAAATCTAAATTATAGACCTGCCCAAAAAGGAGGGACACCACATAGAAGAATATATAACATAACACCAACACTCCAAATATCAACTTCTGGTCCATCTTTAATACTTCTGGTGCTATGTAATAAGCGCTTCCAACAATGTCTTTGAATACTTCTCCTGCATTAATAATTCAATGCCAAAAATTGAAGAACTATATATATGAGAAAACAATAATGAAGGATTATTAGATAGATTTCCAAACCTTGCTTGTAGAACACGGATAGACCGAAATCAGTAGCCTTCAATGGCGAATTCTCATCTTTGTTCAACAAAAGGAAATTCTCAGGTTTGAGATCTCTATGAATGACTCCCATGGAATGACAAGTATGGACAATTTGGACGATGGTTCTTAGCAGCGAAGCCGCGGCACGTTCTGTGTAGTGACCCTTTGCGATAATCCTATCGAAAAGCTCTCCTCCAGCACACAACTCCATCACCAAACGAACAGAATGCTTATCTTCGTAAGCTCCTTTAAGTTCCACAATGTTTGGCTGACCTGTTAAATGGTGCATGATTTGGACCTCCCTCCTCACGTCCTCTATATCTTCCTTATTCACAAGCTTCCTTTTGGCTATTGTTTTGCATGCAAACTGTTCTCCGGTAGCCTTATTAGTACAAAATGCGTAACACCAAACTGTCCCCGGCCGAGCTCTTTCCCGATGGTGTAAAGCGAACGGACGTCTTCCATCGGCCGGCCTAAGACAGGTCCAATAGGAGCAGCCTTAGAAGGCTTGTGGGAGGCTTGAGGAGAGGCTGAATGGGCAGGCTTATTATTAGCCGGTGAGGCAGCATTTGCCGGAGCTGCATTGTCCGGTTATTGTCAGCCGGTGACGGTTCTTTCTTACCAGTGTCAGGGCATCGGTGGTGTTGCCTTGAGAGCAACAGTTGCCCATGGTGGAAGAGGGACAAAGAGAGAAAAGATGGAGAGAAGAGGAAAGGAAAATGAATTTGGAGGGTTTGGTTTGGAAGAAGGGGTGTATGCCCAAGAGAGGGAAATATTGGGTAGTGGGGTTTTGAAGGGTTGGATTAATCTAAGAGAAAGAGAGAAACATGTATAGGTGGAGAAGAACACAGAAAAAATAAAAATATACTAAGGACAGAAAGGAAAAGGAAATCGAAAAGGTGTGTTACAGCTTGGAATGATTTGGGTAATGGGGCCAAAATGAGAGGTACTGATTATGAGGGATTGTAGGAAATTTGGGCTGTGTTTTTCCATCTGCTGGATATTTGTTTGAAATAGTCTTTGTGTGGGTTACGTGGGAAAAGACTAGGGTTCAGAGGGTTTTCCGGAGATTGATGTGATATTTCTGGTCTAATTGTATATGTGTAAGGTTGAAATTGATTGTACCCTGAAAGGGTAGGACTTAGTTTCAAATGAAGTCTTTGTCTATTCCTTAATTTTGACATGCATGAGACTAAAAATCTTAAATTAGGTCAAAAACATTGTTAAATTTATCTTCCATATTAAGCCCTCTATATATGTTTGTTTGTTTTCACGGTAATATATATATATATATATATATATATATATATATATATATATATATATTCCTTTTTTCTTTAGAGTGTCATAAACTTGCATGCATCTCGACAAATGTCCTCTACTCAAATGTAAATTTACAATCTAGCCCTGAAATGACTTAAACTATTAATCTAAATAGAGCAAACCTATGGCCTGATTAGTTGAAGGAGTTTATTTTCTTCTCTAGCATGCCCTTTTAGTCAAGTATATTCCTCTCGTCCACCAAATGAAGTAGAACTCTCTGTCATTTAATCGCAGTTTGCTCTATTTTCCTTTCAACTATTGATCACCTTGAAGCCATTACTGGCCACCTGTGGGTCATAGTACAGTGGAATAATGTATATCCAAGGAAATGCGAGGCATGACTTATGAAGTGCTTGACCATTAGTTAGCTCCAAGGTTGACGATTCATGAAACCCAAGCTGTATATGTATATACGTGAAGCACTTCACCATGGTCTTATGAAAAAACAATAAAAAAGTACTGAAACATGGTGGCCATGTATTCAGAGTGAACTCCCATATGACCAACAGATCATTAGAGTGGACTTCAAATATATACATACACATACATAAATATTATATATACGTTCAACCAGAAATTTGTATTTGTTTCTTAGTGCACAAAGCATCATTCGACTTCTCATATTTTTACCATGAAGATTTTCCTTGGAAGCTCTTTAGTCTTTACTTATTTCTTTCAGCTTTATCAAACCTCAAAGCTCCTAGAGCCGTAAAATTTCCGTGTCTTTTGTAAGTTTAAATTTGACCAGAAAAGTACTCTGATTTCTAGAAATGATACTTGAGTGGAGGCACCCACGAAGCTTTATGTAAAATACTTTATAAAAGAAAACTAAAAATAGTTTTTTCTTTTCCAGTACATGCATACATCCCAATGTCTTTCAGACATGAGATTCTGTCTGAAAGATTTTATAATCTCTACATCCCCAACTACCTGTTCCAGTCCAAGTTCATGTACGTGGATGCAGGAATCTGAAAGGTCTAAGACACCAGAAAAACAAATCAAACAAATCATGGATAATACAATTATTTTTTATTTTTGTTTTTAATTTTTTCCTTAAATTATATATAATTTGATTAGTTTAAAAATTGATCAGAGTTTGTTAAATGTTAGTTAAATTAAAAATATGAAGAAAAAATAAAAAATACAATACAGAAAATAAAATACTTTTAAACTTTTCATTTTCAATTTTTATTTTTACATTTTACTTAATAAAATAGTCTAATTAACGTTTAATAAAATCTAACAAAATTTACACAAATCAAAAGCAAAAATTAAAATTAAAAACAAAAACAGTTGTATTTTTTGATAACACAATTATTTTTATTTTTATTTTTAATTTTTCTTCTTAAATTATATATAATTTGATTAGTTTAAAGGTTGATTAAAATTTATTAAATATTAATTAATCTAAAATATGAAAAAAATAAAAAATAAAATAAAAACACTTTCAAAGTGTTTTCATTTTCAATTTTATTTTTATATTTTTACTTAATAAAATGGTCTAATTAACATTTAACAAATTCTAACTAACCTCTAAACTAACCAAATTACATATAATTTAAAAAAATTAAAAATAAAAATAAAAACAGTTATGTTTTCAAACACAACCTAAAGCAAAGAAAACAAATTGACCTGAAGAACTACAAACATTAGTAAATTTGTAATTGAATATGAGAAGCCTCAAGTTGTGTCTGACAGTTTACATTAGAGGGCTGAAGGAAAGAAAAGAAAAGAGTATGGGTTGAATATCCATATTTATAAGGGATCAAAATTGGAAACTACTGACTAGCATACGTCCTGTGTAAAACTCATCAGTAGGTGGGAATTGTTTGATCAACCTTCAGAGAATATGCATGAATTCCCCAGATACATTGTATACTCTCTGAAACCCTGAAAGAAATGAAAATATTTTAATCAAATGAAGAAACGTATCAAAAGCATTACGTATATGAACCAAAAAGCCTGGAAATGCAAACTTCCAGACTTGTAACTGATAAACTAAACCAACGAAGTGGCATATCAAAAACTTTGTAACAAACATATTTTGCAGACATGGAACTCCAGCTTTAAAGGAAAAAGACGTAAAAAAGATGTAAATAGAGAAAAAGGAAAAAGAATGGCGTTCCTGCCCTGTATGATGTTGTTGATGGTCTTCCAATTACTGTGGAATGGAGTCGTTCTTTTCATTGTTCAAGTTAAGTGTTTGGTCTTTGGACTACATAATGACAGGTAAGCTATGTCTTATCCCACAAAACACGAAATGTGGAATTCAATGTCACTTCCCTACTATGCTTTGCATGCCAGTAATGTACTTTACCTACCATGCTAGCTAATATCTACGGTTTTATGACTTTAATTCTCTTTTCCAGTAATTT